>ML435739.1:2291-30530 GCA_005239525.1 Nicotiana knightiana
AAAGATTTGATGCGGAAGACAAAGAACAATATTGGAGGAAAAACTCTTGCTCTTCTCATTAATTCCACAAGTATTTATAGACAAAGAAGTTAGAGAAATAAGAGAAAACCTAAACCTAATAGGAGAAGAAAACCTAAACCTAATAGGAGACCAAGACCTAAACAAGGAAAATAAATATACAAGGTAATAAGGAAAATATTACACATTCCTAATTAAACTCTAATTCTTTCCTTATCACTAATTCTTTCCTTATCAGTGTGGTTATTTTCTTCTTAATTTATTGCTATTTTTGTTTGTTTTTCTTCTTAATTCATTAGTTTGACACTGTGTTTTGCCATCCAAGTCAAAAACTGCTGCCTCATATTGAAGAGCGACAAGGGAATTTCCAGAAATGAAACAAGATATAGCAAATATGAAAGGCTAAAGAATGTCCCTTTCTGTATATAATATGCAATTGTTCTATTGGGAATTAAGTAACTTCCTCAATAGCATTCACGAGAAAGGTATTGGCCATATGAAAATTTCCTTTAGACATTACCATACTGGAATACAAGTTTAATTTGTTTTTTCTCATCATCACCGTAGCCCCTATTTTTGTTATAATGAAAACCTCATATTCTTTTTTACAACGGAGGATATACACCTATATATGAGTATGACGTGCAAAATCCCTCGATGACTACACTTATTTGCAAAATCCTTTCGCACTTTTAATTTATTGCTTTTGTGACTGGTTGACTGACACCTAATAAGCTAAATACATAAAAAATTATTCTTCTAAATAAAAAGTGAAAAAACTATTATTATGTACAAGACGAGACACAAGTATTGTACAACATTTTATTTTTCAATTTCTTATGCTTTTGATATGAATTTCTTTATGGAGAATAGTTTACAACCAAGCAACTTTTGGCCAAATCAATTAATGTCGCTCCAGTTTATATTGAAGAAGCTGCAGTATTTGACGCAATTAATCGAACGTAAAAGAGCAGATACGATTTCCTTTCCGAGGGAACACATCCGTTCGTATCCAAGTGTTGGTTTGGAATATATATATATGCACAAGTTTTTTTATTTATATTAATAGACTAATTAGGTTTATTAAGAAGGGCATTTTAGTACTTTAAATTCTAACTTTTGGACTTCCCACTTTTTTAATAATTAGTATCTATGAACGTAAGTTGTACGTTAAAAATGTCATATTGATTTAAACATTTAATTATATGAAGGAACGATAAAATTTAATTAATGAGAAAATTTTTATTTATAATAATACACAATCATCTAAATGCGAAAAAAATATTATTACATTAGCATAATACATGAATTTAAAATAAAAGGACATCATCAAAACTTAGACAAAATGACCTGTTTTGTCATGTTAGTTGGATAATTTTGTATTATAGTTTAAAAGTATTTAATGTAAATGGTATCTTATCGAACACTTCTTTGTGGATAATATATTTTATTTTGTATGTCTCCTCCTAATGCTTTGCTTGCTTTGCGTTAACCAGAACTCTTGTTGTCGATCTTGATATCTCTTTGAAAGTGCAACATACATTTGTTCGTACAAGAAAATATATTACTGTAAATATAGTCCAATATTTAGGATGTTTGTCCTTCTGCTTTATTTATTATAATTACAAAACATAAACATACTAAAAATTATTTTCACATAAATTTAAAAGGATATTCCATAGTTTCAGAAGACGAAAGTTGAATTCAGGGATATGAATATACTTAGAACATTGACCAATATCATAATTTTTGCATGTATCACCTTATTGTCAAAACTTCTATACACAATCTGTGTGGTATTATATAAGCTATTCGGCGTATCTAAACTTTCAGTAGCATGAAAGACATATTTTCTTCAAAATCAACCTATATACAATGAAAGATCAATTTTAACTTAGTCTATTATATAAACGGTGACACTAACATATGTAAGAAATAATAAATTTGACAACAAACATTTATGGTAGAAGGCCATTTGGTATTAATGTATTTAAATATTCTTCTTGGTAGTAATTATTAGTATCATTTTCTACTGAGTCAAAAACAGAAAAATATTTTGTTTTTACTAACAAATTTTGCTATCAACATTTTATTTAGTTGATCAACATATTCATTTCTGCTAGCTAAGATATCTTTTTAATTCTATCATGCGATTTGTACAAATTACATTTTAATCTAATAATAGAAATAGTTCTTTTATTAAATGCATACTATTACCATTAGGATTGATAACCAAGTGTTCATGAAGAATCAAATCATCTTTTATTGGATGCTCTTCTTCGAAACTGATACGAAGCAAGAAGACACTAAATGCTGGATCTGTTTTAACTTTATATTTCTTGTCAGTTGAATCTTTTTAATTTGAAGCCACAACTATAACTTTGGCAAGCTAGCTTTTACAGTCTCTGCTTTTGTCGATTTTGGAACTACTGGTAGTACTTGACATAAATCACACCCCAAACCATTAATTTTCCACCAAACGATTCATTAAAATCCAATATATCTCTAGAATTCCAGGCAATTATTACGATCGTTTGACACTTAACCGTAAGTACTTCATCCCATATTATAAATTTTGCTTTCCCTATAAATTTAGCACCATTGCTCTACTTTGATATATTTTTGATAATTATTTAAGTTGATTGAAGAGGCATATCAAATCTAAAGTGGGTGATGTCACGACCCGAAATTCTCACAGTCGGGACCGTGATGACGCCTAACATTCCACTTGCTAGGCAAGCCACGTTAGAGTATTATTGAATCAATTCTAATACAGTTCAGAAATTAACAGTAAATAAGCTATAAATGGTGCGGAATGTTATAATAACTTCATCATTTATCACTACCCATATCCGGTGTCACAATTCTCGAGCATTCTAGAATTTACTACAAATACAAGTCTGAAAGAAGTACAACTGTTTGAATGAAAGAAACAGAAAACAGAAAACAGAAAAGATAGACGGGGACTTCAAGGTCTGTGAACGCTAGCAGATCTACCTTGAGTCTCCGAATAGCGGGTCCAACAGCTAAACTCTCGGTCAACCATAACCGGTACCAGAATCTGCACAGAAAGTGCAGAGTGCAGTATCAGTACAACTGACCCCATGTACTGGTAAGTGTCGAGTCTAACCTCGACGAAGTAGTAACGAGGCTAAGACAAGACACCTACAATCAAACCTGTGAAGTTTAACAATGTATATGCAAATAACAGTAAAGGACCAAACAGGTAATACTGGGAGGGGAAACATGCTGAGGGAAAATACGAGATAGAGAATTACAGCAGAAAGATAACTTGAACAGTAAATATACTATTAACCAAAAAGAATCAATGAATACAACTAAGGAAAAGTGCACGGCACCCCCTTCATACTTTTACTCTCACCTTCACCATAATATAATAGAAACGACACAGCATCACCTTTTGCGCATTAACTCTCATAACATGGCACGACATCACCCTTCAACTTGATAGCAAAATTTGTAAACATGCTAATAGTGATCAACATTACAATTAACTAGTCTAAGCATGTATAATATGATCAAGGAAAGCAACAATTACAAGAATAGGACCCACCTGCATGCTATAAACCGACAACAACGCATAGGTACTTGTCACCCCACCTATACGCGGTACCCAACATCTAAACACGTAGGAATAGGCAACTAAATCCTAATCCCTCAAGCCAAGGTTAACCATGACACTTACCTCGCTTCAATGGCTAACTCAAAGCTCAATAACAACTTTTCCCTTCAAACAAACCACCGAACCAATAGAATCTAGCAAATTACCAACCAAAAAATTCAAATAAAGCCTTAGGAACTACCCACGATTGTAAAGAATTCAATTTGGACCATTTTTTAAAAAGTCAACATCCGAGCCCGCTTGGTCCAAACCCGAAATTCGGACCAAAACTCGATTACCCATTCACCCCCGAGCCCGGTTATATAATTAGTTTGGGAATCTGACCTCAGTTTGAGGTCCAAATCTCCAATTTATCAAATCCCTAGTTCCTACCCAAAACCCACCCAATTTCACCATGAATACCTTAATTTTTTGGTTGAATCTTATGAAAAAGTAGTGAAAGATTGAAAGAAATTAGTTTAAGATCATTGGCCAATGATTTGGGGAAGAAAAGTTCTTTGGAAAATCGCTCTTGTGGTTTAGGTTTTGAAAATTTGGGAAATGAATCAAAAATCCCGTCTAAGTCTCCTTTTCTTTAGCTCCAGATGTCTCATTAGCGACATGGGCTTCACAAATGTGAAGCCCGCAAATGTGATATTTTCTTCGCAAATGCGAAAAAGTTCCTGGACCTGCCATCTTTGCAAATGCGAACATGTGTCGCAAATGCGAACTGAAGATGATCGCAAATGCGACCAATACTTCGCAAATGCGAAGTCCACCCTACAGCCCAACTGCTCGCAAATGCGATGGATTCTTCGCAATTGCGAGGCTCCTATTTGCGATCCAGATCTCACAAATGTGAGACCTGCAGGTCTGATGCACACCACCTAAAATTTCTTAGTCCAATTCATTTCGTGGCCTATTCGAAACTCACCCGAACCTCCGGGCTCTAAACTAAAAGTGCACACTAGTCTAAAAATATCATACGAACTTGCTCGCGCAATCAAATTGCCAAATAACACCTAGAACTATGAATTGAACACCAAATCAAATGAAATTTTCAAGAAAACTTTGAAATATCTGTTTTTACCACCGGGCGTCCGAATCACGTTAAACCAACTCCGTTTCTTACCAAATTTCACAAATAAGTTATAAGTATTATATAGGACCTGTACCGGGCTTCAAAACTAAAATATGGACCCGTATCATCAAGGCCAAACATCAACCAATTCTTAAAAATCATTAAATTTTCAGAATTTTAATTTTCAACAGAAATTCATAACTCGGCTAGGGACCTCCGATTCCGATTCTAGGCATACGCCTCGGTCCCATAGTTCGATACGAACCCTTCAAGATCGTCAAAATACAGATCCGGGTATGTTTACCAAAAATGATCGAAGTCAACTCAAATGAAGTTTTTAGGCAAAATTTCTTATTTTTATACTATTTTAACATATAAGCCTTCCGGGCCAATACCCGGACTGTGCAAGCAAATTGAGGAGGGATAAAATGAGGTTCTAAAGGCTTCGAAATAAGAATTTGGTTCTAAAACATAAGATGACTTATCGGGTCATCACATTTTCCACCTCTAAAACGACTGTTCGTCCTCGAACAGAGATAGAATATGGCCCAGTTTAAAATACCTGGTATTTATGGACTAGTACCATACAAGGTATCACATGAGCATGATAGTAAGGTGTATAAGGTGTATTAAAAGGGAGTAGTATACTAAGTAATTTGAGATAATTCTTAATTATATGGATAATTGATTAATTATTGGTATAATGGGAGATTAACCATGTAATTAAAGATTTGTAGATAATTAATAAGTGGGGATAAAGGCCCCCACGTGGCAGCCCATGAAATCATTAATAAAGTCACCAAGTGACTCATATGATATGAAGAAAGGTGGCACATATTTGAGGGGTTCTTGGCTAAGTTATCACCCACTAGGATAAGATCTCTTTTGTTATATAACTTTACAAGCTCTCATAACCAATCTGCTGTGCCTCTATAGTGAAAGGACTACTAAAATCATATATATTCTAAATCACAACTCATAGCCCTGTTATGAAACAAATCAGTTATGTTTTTTAAGTCATAACTTAAAATTTTGTTATGCTCTTGTCGTAAAACGCTTCAGTTTTGGTTATCTTTGTTTTATAAATGTTGCACCTTCTAAAGCACTTAGATATCCTAATTTTGGAGGGTTAATATCACACGGATTTGCCCCTACTCCAGGTATGTTAAGTTTATCCCTTCTTTCTTTTGGCATGATCTATACGACACAAAATAAACGAGCAAATGCACAATTTCCATAAATGACTCTATTCTTAGAAATGCTAAAGATGCTTATATTCTTGATTCCTCATATGTCTTATTATTCTATCGTCTATTCATGAGTCCCTATTAAATACATAAGTTGATAAAGTCTATTTCATGATATTAATCAGAGGCATAATGGTCTTATGACAGTCCAAAGGATTTTATTGACGTACTTCCCATGCATTGCATTCATTTAAATTGACCCATGACCAGATGGAATTATATACGTGTATATATGTATATTATATGTATATGAGATATGGGAAAAGGATACAACGTTATATACGCACCACCACCTGATCAACTGGTATACGTTGATGATTTTGACCACAGTGGTCGAGATGATATGATGGGATGCCCTCACAGGCCTAATGATGTTATGAAACATGTACCTATGCACGACATGACATTCATATGCATATGCATGACACTATAATTATTTCATGATTTACAGAGTTATCCATACTTACAGGTTGAGTCATTTACTCTATATTTCTTCCATGTCTGTTATGTACTTATTTATGTGCCTTACAAACTAGGTACATTATTCGTACTGACGCGCCTTTTGCTTGGGGACGCTGCGTTTCATGCTCGTAGGTCCCGATAGACATGTCGAGAGCCCTCCAAGTAGGATATCAGCTTAGCAAAAGATGTTGGTGCTCTCCATTTACTTCAGATTTGATCGTTTGGTTAGTATGATTTAGATGTGTATTGTTTGGTATGGCGGGACTCTGTCCCGACCTTTTGAAAATTATGTATTCTTAGAAGCTTGTAAATAGATGTCATGTACGTAAAAGATTGTATGGATTTGTCGACCTATGTTCAGTATACGAGTGGTTATTTTGGTCTTATAGGCCCGTATGTCTTATGTATAATTTGGTATCACATTTTGTATTCTACTTATCTCACGGCAGCCTTCCGACTCAGTTATCTATGATAGTATGACATGAAAAGATATGTTATGTTGGTACTTGGTTGAGTAAGGTACCGAGTGCCCGTCGCGGCCCATTGTTTTGGGTCGTGACAAAAGTGGTATCAGAGCAGTTCTTTCCTAAGGAGCCTACAAGCCGTGTCTAGTAGAGTCTTATTTATGGGTGTGTCATGCACCACACTTATAAGTAGGAGGCTGCGGGGCATTTAGGATTGTCACTCTTTCTTCTTACTCTAGATCGTGTGGTAGAGCTCACTTATAATAATTCAAACTCCTAGCTTCTATTTTATTCGTAATAAGACGATACCTACAGTTGGTACGAGATTGAATGTGTCTATGGAAGAGTTAAGCCAGAGGGACTTGATTGTTTTTCATGATGTTTATGATGAGTAAATGTAAGGTCTTCAGTAGATCATGTGTGTTCTAAAGACTTGTAAGCCTCTTGATAAGGAGCCTTAAGGCAAGGATATCTATCCACCCCTATGGTGAAAGGCAATGAGAGATTCAGAAGACAGATACAAGTTTCAACAAGTAAAATAAGCAAGATGAAGAAGGGTACGAGGCGCCCAGTAAATGAAGAATTATCACTATTTTCAATTCAGGCTGAGGAATATAAGCCTTTTGAGTTACCTTTAACAATAACAGAGGTATGTACAGTTGGCCATACCGATCTAAGTTATGCCCTATGGGAGCTAACAAAAGTAGTATAAGAAAAGGACAGATATCAGGATTCGGCTGGGGTTAGAGTAACCCAAAATGTTGGATGGATTGCTAGCGTTAGCGGACATTTTTGAAGGATATTACAAACGTGGTAATAATTCTCCTTGTGATACACCCAAATGGTGCACTCTAAAATAGTATATCTGGATATGAGTACTACAAACATAGGCACTGGAAGCCTAGAATGGATAAATATTACCTTAATATGGGTCCCGTCCTTAGTAGGGAGGGAATGTTAAGCAACCTGAAGAGCCCGTGGATGGAGCAAGGGGAGCTAAAATGCAAAGGAATGTCTTGTCGAAGTTTTCAGAATAAAGTGATTGATAGAAATGGTAGCAGGAAATAAGAAGAGAATTAATTGAGCATTATGAGTAAGACGTGATACATGGATGACAACGGTAGATAAAAAAATGACATTATTACAGAGTCTATAGTCAAGTGAAGGGAAATACGAGAGGTGACAAGCCTTGAGACAACAAAAGAGTATAGGCCATGAAGTCATATCCTCACTTTCAGAAATAAGTTTGTGACTCTAACACGACTACCAGAAGAAAAAGTTAGATCTCAGAATAATAGCAATCAGTATGGGCTGGAGAATAAGATAAACTAAACATGAATTAGGGGATGAGTGATTTGATAGTGGTCGACGTCATGAAAATTTCAGATTTCGTTCCGGCGATAACAGAATGGACAACAGAAGAAGATTCATGAGAAATTCAGAGGAAGGTCATTCAGGAAGATGCTTCCCTAGAAGCAAACAATGTGAGCAAAGATAAGCTTAAGGGACTATGTGTGCCAGTTACACTAAGTGTCACCCTCATGAGTAAGGAAATATGTTATCCTTGGTACATAAGGATTACCACAAGGTAAGGGTCATCGATGATGTAAAAGACGCCAAAGATGAGGAGGTAAAACATCCATACTTAGATCATCGTAGCTCCAACTCTTAGTACTCCCCTAAAGGGGGGAATAGGGAATGGTGTGGCATTAAGCCAGAATTAAGTGATTTTAGTAATTATGAAATGGTAAAGGAAGAATGCAAAGAAAAATGAAAAAGGGATGAGATTGCAATTATCCAAAGCCTACATATATGCTACGATTCCAGAACATTATGCAAACACGACGTCAAGTAGAGAAAGTAAGGGTTCCTGCCCGAAATGTTATTGATAGATAAGGAGCCAGTGCGAGAGGCAAGTTAAGATAAAGGAAATAACCCAAGAAAGATTACGCGGAATATGGATATGAGAATGGGCCAACGAGTAGTTAGTAGTTGATTCAGGAAGAGCCTATTCATGACTAGACAAGAGGTTACAGACAAATAAGTAGATCATACAAGATAAATATAGTGAACCCCAACATGGAGAATTCAGCCTTGCAGTAATGTCATTATAATACTTGAGATATATTCAGATAAGAGTCCGGGTAGTTAAAGGTACTGTATGAATGTTACGGGAATAAACGAGAGTGCCACTGGGAAGACAGTCAAAATATTAGTTCAGATGCAACCTTACAAGCACAAAGGCGTGTAGATAGGTAACTACGAATAATTATAGGCAAGGAAGGACATCAAAAGGTCCGTAATAATCTCACAGCTTTACAAGAGTCAGAGGGTCCTCCCTAAATACTACAATTAAAGACTAGCTGAGAAAGTAAGGAAGAAGGCTTCAACCTAAGCTCAGTGACTTAAGGAGGGAATGGTCTTATAACAACATTCTCACAACAACATTGTATGCACTCCATAAGAAAATGGCACTTACCGTGGCTAATGAACGTGAAGTAAAATCAGAAGTGATATCCAAGATCATATGAGTTGTATGGAATTCCAATATGTGTGGGCACTATGATAAGCTAAATATCCACACAAAAGGGGGAAGAAACACCAGGAAAAGTAAAAGCTTACGTTTAAAGAAAGATGAGAAGGAACAAAGGTATTATTCGATCAATGATCCAGAGTTAGTTACGTTATGGACGCACTTAAGAGTTTGGAGTGTTATACATGCATTATATACAACGGTGGAAGATTCCGGTATAAGTTAAAATAAAGAATTGAGCCCAGGTCATAGATCAAATTGTTAAAGGATTATATCATGGATATTCCATAGCGCCCATGAAAGTCTAAAGTC
The DNA here is from genome assembly GCA_005239525.1 of Nicotiana knightiana. Classification (NCBI taxonomy): domain Eukaryota; kingdom Viridiplantae; phylum Streptophyta; class Magnoliopsida; order Solanales; family Solanaceae; genus Nicotiana; species Nicotiana knightiana. Next base: position 12,031 of record ML435739.1, read on the forward strand.
ATAACTAATACCATGAGCTACAAATCGGAAGATAGCTTAAGCCTACATAAAGGTTGATCAGAGGGAAGAGGAATCTAAAGAGTTGCATCAACTAAGTAAATCAGGAGCCTGATTATTGGACCCAAAAATTATAGAAATTGTGATTGAGAATATTGCAGAATCGCTCTTAATATCAGAGGTACAAGAGAGATAGTATAACAACCATATTCTATGGATGTGAATTATACCTATGTGGAAGGGAGGTCGTATAAGAAATAGAAGATGTGATGCGAGATTTTAAGGTAAGTAATGTAAAAGTGAACAACATACAAGATACTCATATGCAGAAGGTTGGAAATAGTCCATACTTCAGATAGAAGGCTAGAAGCGATGGGATTTGGTATCAATAGCGACGTTGACAGTGGCATATCTTACAGCCTATGGGTTCCAGGTACCGAGTGATCTACTTAAGAGAGTAAAGAATAGTTAGAGACGATATGATGTCTCGATTGATGTTCCAAAATAACACAAGGAAATCTATGATGCAAGCAAGCTGAAGGAAGGTTGCGTGTAGTATAAATAGATGTGTAAGTCACAAGCTAAAGTATGGTAAAGCGACAAGGCTTTAGGAAGACAGGAGTAAGGATAAGAAAGGGTGATTGAGAAGGTGATAAGAACGGATAAGTCCTCGGGATTAAGATCATGAAAATAAGAAAGCTGACGGTTTCTCTAAGTTATACAAAGCTCAGTATAGCCCGAATGAACTCAAAGAAGTCTAAGACTAATAGAATTTAGATGAGATGGAATGCTGTCCCGGTAATAGAATGAGGGTGTAATTATGATAGATAAAGGGTGACTTTTAGGACTTCGATTGAGTCATGACTTGAAGAGAATTTCACAAATTGTACGGGATTAAAATACCCATGTAAGGTGAATCACATTGGGATACTATGAAATACGGTCATGGAAGCATGGTATCACCCCCAAGTGGATCAGTCTAATCATTTCAGATGTTCCCCGATAAGACGTGAGCCCTAGCAGCCGTGTTACATAAGAGCTCAAGTTATTAGTGGTAGATCATAGATCAATATTGAGGTGAATCAACAAGGGATGGATAAAATTTACAAAGTATGAGATGAGATTAGGCCATCAGTCTTAAGGATAAGCAACGAGAGTAACCTGGAGTTGGTAGTAGACCTCAATAACGATAAATCGAAGTAAGAGTTATGGTATAGTATGACCTACTTAGATATAGTAAAGCTAATGACGCTTAGAGGGACAACTTGACATAATTTAGTATATGTTCACAAAGTGAGGCCAGGAGATTGGCTAAAAGCTGGAGGAAAGAGGAGAGAAGAGTCGCATAGGCTCACATAATAGGAAGAAGTCGTACAGGCTACATGAAGGTAGCAACAATTACGAGATTGGAAGGATTCCAACCACAAGTCATGGTGAGAGAAAAAGGCCTAAAGGGGGAAATGCCCTGGCCTTTGGAATTATTCACAGAACAGTTGCCTAGATGTCAAGGAGAGTACTAAAGTATTCGAAAGGCATAAGTCATGAAAATGATAAGTGCACAACATTCGAGGACGAATGTTCCAAGGGGGGGGGGGGTGTGATGTTAAACCCCATGTTTTCGTACATGAAAGTACGCCATAAATAAATTGATGGAAGCTCGTAAATGAGATGTTACATCCCGCATTTTCGTATGTTAAAGTTTCGTCGTAAGTTAATCGACGTAAGTTCAGGAATGAGATTATTTTGAGATTATAAGCTTTATGCTATTTCAAACGAGTGATGAGTAAATTCGTGAATGTGAGAGGATAAGCAAATCGAAGAAAATGAATTTCGTCGAAGTTTGACATTTTGGGATAAAATATGGCCCGAGCTAAAATACCCGGTATTTATGGAGTAGTACCATACAAGGTACCCTATGACCATGATAGTAAGGTGTGTTAAAAAGGAGTAGTATTCTAAGTAATTTGACATCATTTTTAATTATATGAGTAATGGGTTAATTATTGATTTAATGGGAAATTAATCATGTAATTAAGGATTTGTGGATAATTAATAAGTGGGGACAAAGGCCCCACGTGGCAGCCCATGAAATGATTAATAAAGTCACCAAATGACTCATATGATATGAAGAAAGGTGGAAAATATTTGAGGGGTTCTTGGCTAAGTTATCACCCACTAAGATAAGTTCTCTATTGTTATACAACCATACAAGATCTCATAACCAATCTGCTATGCCTCTGTAGTGAAAGGACTACTGAAATCATATATGTTCTAAATCACAACTCATAGCCCTTTTATGAAATAGATCAGTTATGTTTTTTAAGTCATAACTTATAATTTTGTTATGCTCTTATGGTAAAACGCTTCAGTTTTGGTTATCTTTGTTTTATAAATGTTGCACCTTCTAAAGCACTTGGATATCCTAATTTTGGAGGTTTAATATCACATGAATTTCCTCCTAATCCAGGTATGTTAAGGCTATCCCTTCTTTCTTTTGGCATGATCTATACGACACAAAAGAAACGAGCAAATGCACAATTTTCATGAATGACTCTATTCGTAGAAATGCTAGAGATGCTTATATTCTTGATTCCCCATATGTATTATTATTCTATCGTCTATTCACGGGTCTCAGAAAATAAGTAAGTTGATAAAGTTTATTTCATGATATTAATCAGAGGCATAATGGTCTTATGACACTCCAAAATTTTTTATTGACGTACTTCCCATGCATTGCATTCATTTACATTGACCCATGACCAGATGACATTATATACGCGTATATATGTATATTATACGTATATGGGATATGGGAAAATGATACGGCGTTATATACGAACCACCACCTAATCAGCTGGTATACGTTGATGATTTTGCCCACAGTGCCCGAGATGATATAATGGGATGCCCTCAGAGGCCTGATGATGTTACGAAACATGTACCTATGCACGACATGACATTCATAAGCATATGCATGACACTATAATTATTTCATGATTTACAAAGTTATCCAGACTTATAGGTTGAGTCATTTACTCTATATTTCTTCCATGTTTGTTATGTACTTATTTATGTGTCGTACATACTCGGCACATTATTCGTACTGACGTCCCTTTTTTTTGGGGACGCTGCGTTTCATGCTCGCAGGTCCCGATAGACAGGTCGAGAGCCCTCCAAGTAGGATATCAGCTTAGCAGAAGATGTTGATGCGCTCCATTTACTTCGGAGTTGCTCGTTTGGTTAGTACGATTTAGACGTGTATTGTTTGATATGGCGGGGCTCTGTCTCGACCTTTATAAAATTATGTATTCTTGGAATCTTGTAGATAGATGTCATGTACGTAAAAGATTGTATGACCTTGTCGGTCTATGTTCAGTATACGAGTTGTTATTTTGGTGTTATAGGCCCGTATGTCTTATGTATAAGTTGGTATCACATGTTGTATTCTACTTATCTCACGGCAGACTTCCGACCCATTTATCTGTGATAGCATGATATAAAAAGATATGTTATGTTAGTACTCGGTTGAGTAAGGTACCGGGTGCCCATCGCGGCCCATCAGTTTGGGTTGTGACACCACCTCTCCCACTCTCTCAAGAATATCAAAAGGTTCGATATACCTACGGATCAAATTGCTCTTCTTCCCAAATCTTATGACACCCTTCATGGGTGATACCCAGAGCAACACTCTCTCCCCGACCATGAATGCAACATCATGAACTCTATGGCCGGCATAACTCTTCAGCCTGGATTGAGCTGTGCGAAGTCGATCCTCAATAATCTTAACCTTATCCAAGGTATCATGTACTATATCTGTACCCAACAACCGAGCCTCCCCCAGCTCGAACCACCCAACTGGCGACTGACACTGCCTACCATATAATGCCTTGTAGGGAGCCATCTGGATGCTCGATTGGTAGTTGTTGTTGTAGGCGAACTCTGCAAGGGGAAAGAACTGATTCCTCGATCCCCCGAAGTCTATAACACATGCGTGGAGCATATCCTCCAAGATCTGAATAGTGTGATTATACTGTTCATCCGTTTGAGGATGAAACACTGTTTTCAACTCAACCCGGGTGCCCAACTCACGTTGTACTGCCCTCCAGAAGTGCGAGGTGAACTGCGTACCTCGATCAGAAATAATAAATACGGGCACACCGTGAAGACAGACGATCTCGTGGATATAAATCTCTGCCAATCGCTTCGAAGAATAGGTAACTGCCACAGGAATGAAATGTGCTGACTTAGTCAGCCTGTCTACAATGACCCAAACAACGTCGAACTTCCTCTAAGTCCGTGGGAGTCCAACAACAAATTCCATAGTGATACGGTCCCACTTCCACTCCGAAATCTCTATCCTTTGAACCAAACCACCGAGTCTCTGATTCTCATACTTCACTTGTTGATAACTCAGGCACCGAGCGACATAAGCAACTATATCCTTCTTCATCCTCCTCCACCAATAATGCTGCCGCAAGTCCTGATACATCTTTGCGGCACCCGGATGAACAGAATACCGGGAACTGTGGGCCTTCTCAAGAATCAACTCACGAAGTCCATCCACATTAGGCACACAAAAATGACCCTGCATCCTCAAGACTTCGTCATCACCAACAGTAACCTGCTTGGCACCACCGTACCGCATTGTGTCCCTAAGGACCAACAACTGAGGGTCGTCATACTGTCAATCTCTAATACGCTCAAACAAGGAAGACCGAGCGACTGCGCAAGCTAGAACACGATTGGGCTATGAAATATACAACCTCACAAACTGGTTGGCCAAAGTCTGAACATCTGATGCTAGCGGCCTCTCACCGACTGGAATAAATGCAAGGCTGCCCATACTCGCTGCCTTCCTACTCAATGCGTCGGCCACCACATTGTTCCTAGGATGATATAAGATGGCGATATCATAGTCTTTCAATAGCTACAACCACATCCTCTGCCTCAAATTGATATCCTTTTGCTTGAACAAATACTGAAGGCTCAGATGATCAGTGAAAACCTCACACGACACGCCATAAAGATAGTGCCTCCAAATCTTCAGCGCATGAACAATGGTTGCCAACTCTAAATCATGGACAGGGTAATTCTTCTCATGAACCTTCAAATTCCGTGATGCATAAGAAATCACCCTACCCTCCTGCATCAATATCGCACCGAGCCCAACACGGGAGGCATCACAATATACCATGTACGATCTTGAACCTGTGGGCAACACCAACATCGGTGATGTAGTCAAAGCAGTCTTGAGCTTCTGAAATATCTCCTCACACTCGTCTAACCATCTGAACGGGGCACCCTTCTGGATCAACCTGGTCAACGGGGTTGCTATAGATGAGAACCCCTCCACACATCACCGGTAATAACCCGCCAAACCCAAGAAGCTCCTGATCTCCGTGGTTGAAGTGGGTCCAGACCAGTTTTGAACCGCCTAAATCTTCTTAGGATCCACTTGAATTCCCTAAGCTAATACGATGTGCCCCAAGAAATCGACTGAATCCAACCAAAACTCGCACTTCGAAAACTTGGCATATAACCGAATGTCCCTCCGAGTCTGAAGCACAACTCTAAGATGCTGCTCATGCTCCTATCAACTGCGGGAGTAGATCAAGATATCATCAATAAACACAATCACAAAGGAGTCCAAATAAGGCTTGAACACTCGGTTCATCAAATTCATGAATGCTGCTGGGGAATTTGACAACCCAAAGGACATCACCAGAAACACATATTGCCCGTACCGAGTCCAAAAAGCTATTTTAGGGACATCGGATGCCCTGATCCTCAACTGATAATAGCCAGATCTCAAATCAATCTTCGAAAACACCTTGGAACCGTGAAGCTAATCAAATAATTATCAATCCACAACAATGGATACTTGTTATTGATAGTGACCTTGTTCAATTGCCGATAGTCTATGCACATCCTCATCGATCCATCCTTCTTCTTCACAAACAACATCGGTGCACCCCAGGGTGAGACACTAGGTCTAATGAAGCCCTTATCAAGCAAATCCTGCAACTGTTCCTTTAATTCCTTCAACTCTGGCGAGGTCATATGGTATGGCAGAATGGAAATGGGCTGGGTGCCCAGAGCCAAATCAATACAAAAATCAATATCCTTGTCGGGTGGCATCCCTGGCAGGTCTGCAGGAAACACCTTTGGAAACTCACGAACAACTGGCGCGGAATCCATAGAAGGAACCTCTGCACTAGAATCATGAACATAAGCCAAATAGGCTAAGCACCCCTTCTCGACCATACGTCGAGCCTTCATATAAGATATAACCCTGCTGGTAGAGTGGCCAGGAGTCCCTCTCCACTCTAATCGAGGCAACCCCGGCAAGGCTAAGGTCACCGTCTTGGCGTGACAGTCCAATATAGTATGATAAGGTGACAGCCGATCCATACCCAATATAACATCAAAATCAACCATATCGAGGAGTAAAAGATATACACTAGTCGCAAGACACCCAATAGTGAACACACGCGAACGATAAACACGATCTACAACAATAGCATCTCCCATAGGTGTGAACACATATACAGGGGCACTCAAGAATCACGAGGCTCGACCAAATATGAAGCAAAATAAGATGACACATATGAGTAAGTAGACCCCGGATCAAATAGAACTGAAGCATCTCTACTGCAAACTGAAATAATACATGTAATAAAAGCATCAGATAACTCAGTCTCAGTCCTGGCCGGAAAGGCATAACATTGGGGTTGGGCCGCACCACTCTGAACTACATCTCTAGGACAGCCCCTGGCTTGTTGGCCTCCGGCTCTAGTGGCCTGACCTCCACCTCTAATGGTCGGACCACCACCTCTGGCTGCCTGACCCCTGCCTCCAGATGGCTGAGCGGGCGGTGCAACACCCGGTGTCGGGACCATGGCACGAGAACTCTGATGCTGTGAACTGCTCGAGGTACGAGGGCAAAATCTAGCAATGTGCCTCGAGTCACCACAAGTATAACAAGACCTCGGCTGTTGTGACTGCTGGCCATGAAACTGACCTTGTCAAACTGAGTAACCACCTTGAAAACTCTGGAGCGGAGGTGTACTGATAGGAGCTGGTGGTGCACTGTAGGCTAGCTGATCAGAATAAGACATATGAGGGCCACGACCACTTGGAGCACCGTGGGATGCCTGGAGTGCTGAATGAAATGGCCTGGGAGGATGGCCTCTACCAAAAGTGCCCCTGCCTCCAGATGAGGCACCGCTGAACCCACCGGAATGACGAGGTCTCTTATCAGACCCCTGACCTCGCTGAGCAAGAACCATCTCAACTCGCCTAGCAACATTGACAGCCTCCTGAAAAGAAATCTCACTCCCAGTATCCTTAGCCATCTTCAACTTGATAGGCTGAACAAGTCCCTTAATAAACCTGCTCACCCTCTCTCTCTGTAGTAAGTAAAAGAAGAGCATGACGGGCCAAATCCATAAAACGGGTCTCATACTGAGTAACAGTCATACTGCCCTGCTGAAGACACTTGAACTGACGACGATGCTCCTATCGCAATGTGATAAGGAGAAACTTATCTAAAAAGAGATGAGAGAACTGATCCCAAGTAAGAGCAGACGACCCTGCTGGTCTGGTCAATAAATAATCTCTCCACTATTTTTTGGCGGAACTAGTCATCTAGAATGCAGCAAAATCGACCCATTGATCTCCACTATACCCATGTTCCGAAGAACCTCATGTCAGTTGTCAAGATACTCCTGGGGACCCTCTGAAGTAGCACCATTGAAGTGGACATGAAAGAGCTTGGTGAACTTGTCCAATATCCATAAGGCATCAGAAGATATAGTTGGCCTTGCACCGACCTGCGCCACAATAACCGGCTAAACTACTCTGACCGGCTGAGCTGCAGGAGTCTGTTACTGGGGAACCATATGCTCCGGAGTGTGAGTGGTAGGAGTCTGTGCTCCTCCTCCAGCTTGAGAGACGGCTTGTGCCATGGGAATGCACCAGTCTAGTCCATACTATCCATAAGGCCCACCAAACGGACCAAAGCATCCTGAAGCACGAGCGTGGCAATGAACCCCTCCGAAACCTGAGCTGGCCCGGCAGGAACAGTCTAGGGTGGAGCCTCCTCCTCAACTCTACCTGAGGCTCCACTGCTGGGGCTCTGGGCTGAGCCCTTCCCCTACCTCGGCCTCTGGCACGGCCTCAACCTCGACCTCTGCCCCTCGTAGGAGCTGCCACTTGAGGTTCTGGCGGCTGCTTAGCTGAAAAAGCGGTACGTGTTCTCGCCATCTGCGAGAGAATAAGAGTAGAAAAGTCCAATAAGTATTGAGAAAACAAAGTCGCACGACAGAGAAGAATATAAGTGAAATGTGTTCCTAAACTTCATAGCCTCTAGTAGATAAGTACAGAAGTCTACATACCAATCCCCCAAACTCTACTAAGCTCGCTTGTGAATTGTGAGACCTAGGAAACCTAGCGCTCTGGTACCAACTTGTCATGACCTGGAATTCCCACCGCCGGGACCGTGATGTCTCCTAACTTTCCACTTTCTACGCAAGCCATGTTACAGTATTATTGAATCAATTCTAATACAGTTCAAAAATTAACATAAAATAAACTATAAAGGGTGCGGAATATTATAACAACTTCATCATTTATCACTACCTAGATATGGTGTCACAATTCTCGAGCATTCTATAAATTACTACAAATGCAAGTTTGAAAGAAGTACAACCGTTTGAATGAAAGAAACTAAAAATAGAAAAGATAGACGGGGACTTCAAGGTCTGTGAGCGGGTCCAACAGCTAAACTCTCGGTCAACCAGAGTCAGTACCAGATTCTACAAAGAAAGTGCAGAGTGCATTATCAGTACAACCGACCCCATGTACTGGTAAGTGTCGAGCCTAACCTCGATGAAGTAGAGACGAGGCTAAGACCAGACACCTACAATTAAACATGTACATTTTAACAATGTATATGCAAATAACAGTAAAGGACTAAACAAGTAATACTGGGAGGGGAAACATGCTGAGGGGAAATACGAGATAGAGAATTACAGCAGAAAGATAACTTGAACAGTAAATATACTATGAACCAACAAGAATCAATGAACACAATAAAGGAAAAGTGCACGGCATCCCCCTTCGTGCTTTTACTCTCACCCTCACCATAAAATAATAGAAACGACACATCATCACCTTTTGTGCATTAACTCTCATAACATGGCACGACATCACCCTTCAACTTGATTCAACATCAATCAATACCAAAATTCGTAAACATGGTAATAATGATCAACATTACAATTAACTAGTCTAAGCATGTATAATATGATCAAGGAAAGCAACAATTACAAGAATAGGACCCACCCGCATGCTATAACCCGACAACAACGCATAGGTACTCGTCACCTCACCCATACGTGGTACCCAATATCTAAACACGTAGGAAATAAACAACTAAATCCTAATCCCTCAAGCCAAGGTTAACCACGACACTTACCTCGCTTTAATGGCCAACTCAAAGCTCAATCACCACTTTTCCCTTCAAACAAGCCTCCGAACCAATAGAATCTAGAAAATTACCAACCAAAAAATTCAAATAAAGCCTTAGGAACTACCCACGATTGTAAAGAATTCAATTTAGACAATTTTCTAAAAAGTCAACAAAAGTCAACATCCGAGCCCGCTTGGTCCAAATCTGAAATTCGGACCAAAACTCGATTACCCATTACCCCCGAGCCCGGTTATATAATTAGTTTTGGAATCCGACCTCAGTTTGAGGTCTAAATCTCCAATTTATCAAATCCCTAGTTCCTACCCAAAACCCACCCAATTTCACCATGAAAACGTTAAGTTTTTGGTTGAATCTTATGAAAAAGTAGTGAAAGATTGAAAGAAATTAGTTTAAGATCATTGACAAATGATTTGGGAAAGAAAAGTTCTTTGGAAAATCGCCTCTTGTGGTTTAGGTTCTGAAAATTTGGGAAATAAATCAAAAATCCCATCTAAGTCTCCTTTTCTTCAGCTCCAGATGTCGCATTAGCGACATGGGCTTCGCAAATGCGATATTTTCTTCGCAAATGCGAAAAGGTTCCTGGACCTGCCGTCTTTGCAAATGCGAATATGTGTTCGCAAATGCTAACTGAAGATGATCACAAATGCGACCAATACTTCACAAATGCGAAGTCCACCCTACAACCCAACTTCTCGCAAATGCGATGGGTTCTTCGCAATTGCGAGGCTCGCATTCGCGAGTCAGATCTCACAAATGCGAGACCTGCAGGTCTGATGCACACCACCTAAAATTTCTAAGTCTAATTCATTCTCTGGCCTATTCGAAACTCACCCGAGCCTCGGGGCCCTAAACCAAAAGTGCACACTAGTATAAAAACATCATACGAACTTGCTCGCGTGATCAATTCGCCAAAATAACACTTAGTACTACGAATTGAACACCAAATCAAATGAAATTTTCAAGAAAATTTTGAAATATCTATTTTTACCACTGGGAGTCCGAATCACGTTAAACCAACTCTGTTTCTTACCAAATTTCACAGATAAGTCATAAGTATTATATTGGACCTGTACCGGGCTTCGAAACCAAAATACGGACCCGTATCATCAAGGCCAAACATCAACCAATTCTTAAAAACCATTAAATTTTCAGAATCTTAATTTTCAACAAAAATTCATAACTCGGGCTAGGGACTTCCGATTCCGATTCTGGGCATACACCTAGGTCCTATAGTTCGATACGAACCCATCGGGATCGTCAAAATACAGATCCGGGTATGTTTACCAAAAATATTGATCGAAGTCAACTCAAATGAAGTTTTTAGGCAAAATTTCTTATTTTTATCAAATTTTAACATATAAGCTTTCCGGGCCAATACCCGGACTGTGCAAGCAAATCGAGGAGGGATAAAATGAGGTTCTAAAGGCTTAGAAATAAGAATTTGGTTCTAAAACATAAGATGACCTATCGGGTCATCACATTTTCCACCTCTAAAATAACTGTTCGTCCTCGAACAGACATAGAAAAGTACCTGAACTGGAGAATATGTAGGGATATCTACTCCGCATGTTCGACTCGGACTACCAAGTAGCTGCCTCGGTGATCTGACCTCACTACTACACTCGGATCGAAGGATAACTCTTCGACCTTAACTAACGAACCCGCCGATCTAGAATGGCCACCGGCTCCTCCTCATAAGTCAAATCGTTGTCCAACTGGACAGAGCTGAAATCAAACACATGTGATGGATCACTGTGATACTTCCGAAGCGTGGACAAATGGAACACTGGATGAACTGCTGATAACCACGTAGGCAACGCAAGCCTGTAAGCCACTTGTTACACCCCATATTTTCTTATGTGAAAGTACGTCATAAATAAATTGATGGAAGCTCAGAAATGAGATGTTACATCCCGAATTTTCGTATGTTAAAGTTTTATCGTAAGTTAATCAACGTAAGTTCGGGAATGAGATTATTTTGATATTATAAGCATTATTCGATTTCAAACGAGTGATGAGTAAACTCGTGAAGGTGAGAGGGTAAGCAAATCGAAGAAAATGAATTTCGTCGAAGTTTGACATTTTGGGATAAAATATGGCCCGAGCTAAAATACCCGGTATTTATGGACTAGTACCATATAAAGTATCCCATGACCATGATAGTAAGGTGTATAAGATGTATTAAAAGGTAGTAGTATTCTAAGTAATTTGAGATAATTCTTAATTAATGAGTAATTGATTAATTATTAGTATAGTGGGAGATTAACCATGTAATTTAGGATTTGTAGATAATTAATAAGTTGGGACAAAGGCTTCCACGTGGCAGCCCATTAAATGATTAATAAAGTCACCAAGTGACTCATATGATATGAAGAAAGGTGGCACATATTTGAGGGGTTCTTGGCTAAGTCATCACCCACTAGGATAAGTTCTCTTTTGTTATATAACTTTACAAGCTCTCATAACCAATCTGATATGCCTCTATAGTGAAAGGACTGCTGAAATCATATATATTCTAAATCACAACTCATAGCCCTGTTATGAAACAAATCATTTATGTTTTTTAAGGCATAACTTATAATTTTGTTATGCTCTTGTGGTAAAACGCTTCAGTTTTGGTTATCTTTGTTTTATAAATGTTGCACCTTCTAAAGAACTTGGATATCCTAATGTTGGAGGGTAAATATCACACGGATTTTTCCCTACTCCAGGTATGTTAAGGCTATCTCTTCTTTCTTTTGGCATGATCTATACGATACAAAAGAAACGAGCAAATGCATAATTTCCGTAAATGACTCTATTCTTAAAAATACTAGAGCTGCTTATGTTATTGATTCCCCATATGTCTTATTATTCTATCGTTTGTTCATGAGTATCAGAAAATACGTAAGTTGATAAAGTCTATTTCATGATGTTAATCAGAGACATAATGGTCTTATGAAACTCCAAAGGATTTTATTGACGTACTTCACATGCATTGCATTCATTTAAATTGACCCATGACTAGATGGCATTATATACGCGTATTTATTTATATTATATGTATATGGGATATGGAAAAAAGATACGACGTTATATACGCACCACCACCTGATCAGCTGGTATGCGTTGACGATTTTGACCACAGTGGTCGAGATGATATGATGGGATGCCCTCACAGGCCTAATGATGATATGAAACATGTACCTATGCACGACAGATCTACCTTGAGTCTCCGGATAGCGGGTTCAACAGCTAAACTCTCGGTCAACCAGAACCGGTACCAGAATTTACACAGAAAGTGCAGAGTGTAGTATCAGTAAAACTGACTCCATGTACTAGTAAGTGTCGAGCCTAACCTCGACGAAGTAGTGATGAGGCTAAGACAAGACACATACAATCAAACATGTACAGTTTAACAGTGTATATGCAAATAACAGTAAAGGATTAAACATGTAATACTGGGAGGGGAAACATGCTGAGGGGAAATATGAGATAGAGAATTACAACAGAAAGATAACAGTAAATATACTATGAACCAACAAGAATCAATGAACACAATAAAGGAAAAGTGCATGGCATCACCCTTCGTGCTTTTACTCTCATTCTCACCATAATATAATAGAAACGGTATGGCATCACCCTTCGTGCATTACACTCACCATATGGCACGACATCAGCCTTCGTGCATTAACACTCTCAACCTCTCATGAAGTCAATAGAGACGTCACGACATCACCCTTCGTGCATTAACACTCTCCCTCACCAAAACAATGAACGATGGCAATAGGGAGATAGAAACAACAAGATCAAATCTTACTTCGACATTCGGTTCCACAATACCAACCTCAACTTGATTCAACATCAATCAATACCAAAATTCGTATACATGGTAATAATGATCATCATTACAATTAACTAGTCTAAGCATGTATAATATGATTAAGGAAAGCAAAAATTATAAGAATAGGACCCACCCGCATGCTATAACCCGACAACAACACATAAGTATTCGCCACCTCACCTATACGTGGTACCCAACATCTAAACACGTAGCAAATAGACAACTAAGTCCTAATCACTCAAGCCAAGGTTAACCACGACACTTACTTCGCTTCAATGGCCAACTCAAAGCTCAATCACAACCATTCCTTTCAATCAAGCCTCCAAACTAAAAGAATCTAGCAAATTACCAACCAAACAATTCAAATAAAGCCTTAGGAACTACCCACAATTGTAAAGAATTCAATGTAGACCATTTTTAAGAAAGTCAACAAAAGTCAACACACGTCCTCTTGGTCCAAACCCGAAATTCTGACCAAAACCCGATTACCCATTCACCCCTAGCCCGGTTATATAATTGGTTTTGGAATCTGACCTCAGTTTGAGGTCTAAATCCCCAATTTATCAAATCTCTAGTTCCTACCCAAAATCCCCCCAATTTCACCATGAAAACCTTAGGTTTTTGGTTGAATCTTATGAAAAAGTAGTGAAAGATTGAAAGAAATTAGTTTAAGATAAATTACCAATGATTTGGGGAAGAAAAGATCTTTGGAAAATCTCCTCTTGTGGTTTAGGTTTTGAAAATTTGGGAAATGAATCAAAAATCCTGTCTAAGTCTCCTTTTCTTCAGCTGCAGATGTCGCATTTGCGATTTGCGAAGCCCGCAAATGCGACATTTTCTTCGCAAAAGGTTCCTGGGCCTTCAGTATTCGCAAATGCGAACATGTGTTCACAAATGCGAACTGAAGATGATCTCAAATGCGACAAATACTTCGCAAATGCGATGGGTTCTTCGCAATTGTGAGGCTCGCATTTGCGAACCAGATCTCTCAAATGCGAGACCTGCAGGTTTGATGCACACCATCTAAAATTTCTAAGTCCAATTCACTCTGTGGCCTATCCGAAACTCACCTGAGCCCTCGGGGCTCTAAACCAAAAGTGCCCTCTAGCCTAAAAATATCATACGAACTTGCTCGCGTGATCGAATCACAAAATTAACATCTAGAACTACAAATTGAACACCAAATCAAATGAAATTTTTAAGAAAACTTTGAAATCTCTATTTTTACTACCGGACGTCCGAATCACGTTAAACCAACTCCGTTTCTTACCAAATTTCATATATAAGTCATAAGTATTATATTGGACATGTACCGGGCTCCGGAACCAAATTACGGACTCGGTATCATCAAGGCCAAACATCAACCAATTCTTAAAAATAATTAAATTTTCAGACTTTTAATTTTCAACAAAAAATCATAACTACCCGGACTGTGCACGCAAATCGGGAAAGGTTAAAATGAGGCTCTAAAGGCTTCGAAATACAGAATTTGGTTCTAAAACATAAGATGACCTATCAGGGTCATCACATTCTCCACCTCTAAAACAATCATTCGTCCTCGAACGGACATAGAAAATTACCTGAACTGGAGAATAGGTGGGAATATCTACTCCGCATGTCCGACTCGGACTCCCAAGTAGCTTCCTCGATGGGTTGACCTCTCCACTGCACTCGGATCGAAATATAACTCTTCAACCTCAACTGACGAACCTGTCGGGCTAGAATGGCCACCGGCTCCTCCTCATAAATTAAATCCTTTTCCAACTGGACAGAGCTGAAATCTAACACATGGGACGTCCGTGATACTTCCGGAGCATGGACACATGGAACACTAGATGAGCTGCTGATAACCATGGAGGCAACGCAAGCCTGTAAGCCACCTCTCCCACTCTCTCAAGTATCTCAAAAGGTCCGATATACCTAGGGATCAGCTTGCCCTTCTTCCCAAATCTCATGACACCCTTCATGGGTGATACCCGGAGCAACACTCTCTCCCCGACCATGAATGCAACATCACGAACTCTACGACCGGCATAACCCTTCTGCCTGGACTGAGCTGTGCAAAGTCGATCCTGAATAATCTTGACCTTAGTCGGGTCCGTTTACAAAAAATGTTGACCGAAGTAAACTCAAATGAAGTTTTTAGGCAAAACTTCTTATTTTTTTTTCCAGATTTTAACATATCACTCTTCTGGGCCAATACCTGAACTGCGCACGCAAATCGAGGAAGGCTAAAATGAGGTTTTAAAGGCTTCAAAATATAGATTTTGGTTCTAAAACATAAGATGACCTATCGGGTCATGACAGGTGGCCTATCAATAAAATCATTGTTGGTACACCACTTGCTATTATTGCTAATAATGCCATGCCTCTTGATATGATATTTTTAAGTAATGCATGACATAGAAATATTATTTTGATTCCGCCGGAAGCATCTACAAAGAATAATCTCATTATAGCAGAGTCGACTCTTTATAATATAGTCTTGAAATGTTGTTCTTGTTTAGAATCTAGCTTTTATTGTACTTCCTCAAACACTTGTATAGCATTTGATTCTTATTAATATACTAAGATTTTTACTTTGTGTTTTAACGCGCTTTTTATGGAATAAATTTATGTACCCTAAGATTTATTTTAACTTGAATAAGAATTTTATTCATATGATGAATTTAAAAAATATACTTGAATTGGATTCTCTTTTTAAATAATTATTTAAAAGATTTAATTATTTTATTTTAACATAAAAGATAATTTATTCTATGTTGATTCAGATATTAATATTAGTTCATCTCTTGTTTTGAATATTCAATCTTAACTATAATTTTATCCACCATAAATTTTATTTTCAAAGAGTAAAAGATTGATATGATATTTCACTTTTTGATCTTTATGTTCGTAGAATCATTAGTGGTATTGACTCTTACCAACCATTTTTTTCTCTTTCTCACATTTATATTCTTAATTATTTTCTTAGTTGTTGTTTAGTAATTGAGTATTTTTACAATATTACACGAAAGATTGATAAAAAATATTATTTGAGTTGAAAAATAGTTCAAATCTAATATAAAAATATATTATCATGATTTTTTTCTCAATTTCAACTCTTTATGCAGTCCATTTATTATTCATTTTATTTTTCTTGTTATTGGACATTATGAAGTGTTAACGTATTACCAATATGGAGGATTCTTATTAAATTGATTTTATTAAATCTTCCTACATATCTTTAATAATAATTTAATAGATAAAATTTTATTAATTTTAAAATCTTAAATATTAAAAACTAGCATAGAAGGTATTAGTCCAAAAAAAATATTATTGCATTTATATCCTCTTCCTATGAGTTCTTTCGTTTAATAATTTAGGGCTCTCCTTTTTCTAAATGAATTTGGACCATAGAATACATTCTCAAATTAAATTAGTAATAGGACATTATAATACATTTTCAAATTAAATTGGTAAAAAGAATTTTTAAGAAGTATATCCTGAAAGTAATAGGATTACATGACTTAAGATATTTACTCGTTCAACTCTATATGAATTAGACAGCGTGAAAGTAATTATACTAATAGGTTCCTAAAGGTAACCATGTAGGATTCCTAACGTGTAGTATTACGTCCTAAAGCTAATAGGGTTATAAGGCTAATATCTAGAATTCCAAATATGTCCTTTTATTATGAGTTATTATGCTTAATATTATAAGATTATTTTTGTAAACCGACCTTGTATTCATATTTTTATAATAATAATAATAATAATAACGGAAAAGGCCTAAATATGTCATTCAACTAACGGAAATGGCTTATCTATGTCATCCGTTAAAAGGTCGGCCTATCTGTTTAACCAAAGAATTAGACCCTTTGACTAAAGCTTATTTTTAAGATGAATACGGGTTACTGATAATCAAGATAATGGAGAAAAATGAATAATAGACAATATTGCAGAAATATAGAAAATCGAAGTTGATTGTATTCGAGAATCAGATGCCTTTACAAGTTGTATTCCCTCCCTTATATAGGAGATTCTTATAACGTACGACTCTTGCTATGGTTACTCATTAATGACTAATTATGATATTAATGAGGCGTTACAAAGGATAACGGTAATTGGGGTTCGGTTACATAACATTCGAGTAATCAATTGTGGGTCCTTGAATCTGCCCGTAGCTTTGTCTAGATTCATTCTGACCGTGCCTCTCTCCCGTTTTGATCAAGTTGAGTTTCCCGTGGCTGATAAGTTCGTGGGTTTACTGAACCGTGCCTCTTTGTACCGTATCTCTTCAAAGAGTCACATCCAGCTGTCGCGTTTTCCTATGTCCACGTGACTGGCTGAGTTGTCAAAAGCTGGCTTATGTGTGAAACTCTTTTTTACCAATACAGATAGTCCCCCCCACTTGCCATATATTTAACGATTAATATTTGGTAAGTGGATATTCATTTATGGCGGGAATATTTTTCCGCCGCTTTTCCTTGAATCATTGTATCCTTCTATGCACCATAGGCGCCGTTTATCACTTCCATTTAATGCTCATACCATATGTCCTTTTCGGATTGGTTCTGCATTTACTTGGCACCTTTTAGGGCTTTTGCGGCTGCGCCAGTCTCGAAGTAACATCTTCAATTATGACTTTTCATCATTATTTTCCTTTTTCTTCATGTTTGATGATTTTCTTCAAGTATAAATACATGTTTTCTTTTCTTTGCTTCCACGAAACACTTTTTTTAACTTTGTCTTTTGTAAAGAACTTTCTTATTCGCCTTTGTAAACATGTCTTCTTCACACCAACCTCAAAGAGTAATAGATCTGGAAAGTTTAACGCCATCTTCTGCTCCGACTAGGAGTCGGAGGGGTGGTAGACTTAGAAGTCTAGGATCCACTCCTTCGAGGGGTTCCTCTTCTTCTCAGATAGTTCCTCCTCCTTCCACTAGATCTCCAGTTTCTCCGAGATTTAGGGTTTCTCGGTCTTTTTCTAGAGGTAGAGGCGAACACCTTCGTGAGCCTGGAGTCGATGAAATTTTCCCTGCTGAGTTTTTTTTTTTTGCTAGGGATAGTCAAGTTCTTGTAGATCAATCTTCTTCTCTTGATAGTCTCGAAAGATATCCAACCCTTATAACTAAGGGTCAGATTTCCCTTGTTTGTAGGGAATGCTTTTGGAGGTCTGACTTTCCTGTCTATATTCCGAATAGT
>ML435744.1:1454-24322 GCA_005239525.1 Nicotiana knightiana
TTATGGGGTAAACGCCCCCCTAACGCCAGGGGGGGCCTGGCTTTAGGGGGCAAACGCCCGGCTATCGCCCGGGCGTCTCCTTTTGCGTATTTTTGACGTATTTGCATCCCTTTAGCTCCGTTTCCATCTCCAATTCACCTACACATAAAATAAACTCCATTAAGCACATAACAAGTGTATTTTTATCATTAATGGGCATAAAATGTAAGGTATATCACATGTTAAACTATGCAATTTAGTCTCGCATCAGTGCTCTAATATGTATCGGGAGTTGATCAGGCGCAGGCTGGACATCCTAGAGTCGAGGGAGGGTAACTTGATGCTTATCCGGGAGTTCTACGCCAACTTCCTTGAACATGAGGATAACATATGCACTGTGCGACAAACGAGGGTGGATGCCTCGATAGAAGCCATCGGGAGAGTGTATCGATTGCCTGTTTTCAATGGGGAGGAAGATTACTATGATACTTACAGGCGAGAACCAGTCACATGGAACAGTTTTTTCAGAACTATCTGTGTACCAAAAAAAGAGGTAGTGTGGGTTGTTCCGGGATCGCATTTGCACTCTATCTCACTCACTTTTGAAGGAAAGTGTTGGTTGCACATCATCAACAGTCACTTGCTTCCGTGCCATAACACCGCTGAGGTAAATGGTCTGAGAGCTACCTTGATTTGGTGCTTCGTAAATGGCCACGATTTTGATGTGGCCAAGGTTATTCAGTCTGAGATGTTCATCCGTTCACCACTGAAGAGGTATGGGTTCTTCTTTCCCTCTCTGGTCACTAGATTCTGTAGGGCGGCAAAGGTGCCAGAGAACCCAAATACGGATGGCAAGGTGAAGAAAGAAACAAAGTTCCGGGCAAACAAAGTGACCATTAGGAAGGATACAGTGATACCCGGTGCTGCTCACAGTGACGATTCTCATGCATCAGATGAGGGCGATGAAGGGCATGATGAGGTTAGGCTTGCCTCACCCCCACATGAACATGTTGCAGAGGTAGAAGGGACATTGGAAGTCCACCGGAGTACGCGGATGACAGCCCTAGAATAGGACATGGCAGGGTTGCGCACCTCTGTCACAGAATTGGGGATTCGTGTTGATGCCTTGGCCACCCCAAATGCAAAATCAGAGAAGAAAATCATAGGTTAGCTGTGTGCGCTTGGGAGGGCGTGCCATCTCGACCCCGGCACTGTCTCCGATCAAGACTGATATACCAAGGAAGTTCCTTTACCTCACATTTTTTATTTTGTATGACATGGGGACATGCCATCATTTTAAGTGTGGGGTGGGTGATACTTTGTTTGTATGTTGTATGTAGAGTAGTGTAGTGTCGTAGTTAATATATATAAATTATTTTGACTTGTCCCGATGATGGACACCATTCGACGGGTTTCTTGAGGGACTAAAGTCGAAGAAAAAAAAGATTTTCTTTTGTAGTAGTATATCAATTCCCCCTTGGTTTTTATTTGAGTCACGGTTCTTTTCTAAGGGTTTCATTTGAACCGGGTGTAGTTAGTTTTTATTTTTTTAGTTAGGAACTTGTGGGCTATGGGCGGAAGAAGAAATAGGATCTCTTAACGTCATAATGCTTTTAATATAACGGTACTCGATTGTGACGCTTAGGCTCATTTGTTGACTCTTGTAAGAATGCCTTAAATTGTATGTTCTCAATTCGGCTGAAGTACCCTGATAAAAGTGTTTGATGATCCAATCTGGAGTGAGTCAGGTGCCATGTGTGTGTGAGTCTTGTTGTATTCTGTGCACGGCATTTAACGCCTAAAACTTGCCCATGTGTCTACAAAGCGAAATAGTAGTCTTGTTTAGTATGGGCAGTGATATAGGCAGTTCTTTGTTGAACCACCTATATATATTTCACCCACCTATCTGTTATGTATCGCAGTTAACCCTGTTGAGTATGTAATCTTGTTTCCTTGGCAACCACATTACAAGCCTTATTTCTTGTTTGAATTGACCATCTATTTGAACCCTTTACCTCTCGTAAGCACTTGAATTGCTATGAATCTATAAAAGGATAAAGTGTGGGGTAGTTGGTGGGGATTTTGAGTGGAACTAGGGAAATAAGGAGAAAGTTACACCTTATTGAAAAATCCACTTGAATTGGAAAAAAAACAAATGTTAGTAGTGTAGTATGTTGATTATTAATATTTATTTGGTGGCTTTTAAGGTGATTGTGCTCAAAAGAAGTGTAGCTTGGCAATAGCCAGCCCTTTTGTAGGAAAACTTTCGTATCTATGATATAGTTTGCTTACTTGGAGTCTTTTGCTCTGTTCATCTTACTGTGGTATCAGAGCCAGCCCATCCTTTCGGAGGGAGGAACAGTTTGCTAAATATGTCTGAGTCGTTTCCATCATCCTTTTCCCTAGCAAAAATGAATATGTCTCCTACTCTATATAAAACCTTGTCCAAAAAATATGATTATCTCTATGAAGTTGATATCTTACCCGATGAACAGAAAGTATCTTCCACTGAACTGCCCCTAATAAACCCTTACTCAGCTTTTGCCAAAAAATCATTTGCACCATGGACCCAAATCCGTTCCTTAGTCCAACACAAACCAAAAGGAGTCAAAGAATATGTTGCTGCCTCAAAACTTGACCAGCATCCTATTCTTGCTACTCGAGAGGAACAGTTTATTACCCTCCATATTCCAGATGATTTTTCCAAACAATGGAGAGATCATGGTTTCACACATATCCATTTTGGTGCTATCCGAATTGCTCTCACTTATCATGGAAGAAAATCTCAACCTGTTTTTTCCCGACTTTCTCTTCTAGATACAAGATACTTGGAGTACCAACATAGAAATTTGGGTACTGCGGAAGTTACCTTAAATGCAAGGACTATCTTCATAACTATCTTTCCAAATTTCAACATGTCCATTTTTTGATCCATACTTAACCGAAGCACTAAAAATCCAAGTCCAAATTCAAGGTGCCCCACAAGCCAAAGATTCTATCCAAGCCACTCTTCATCACCAAATGGCGTGGCGGGTCCAAAATCATGCCATGGATCTATGCCTTCCCGGAGGAGAAAATGCTTTACTCTTGAATATTGATGCTACCAAAGGAAACACCATGTGCACCCAAATACCCAGACAAATTTCCAGAGATGAGCTTGTCAAAATTCTTCCTGATTCCTGGATCACAAATTATGAAAAGTTAAGGGAACCAGAAGAACCTCTACAATTTGGTGAGCCAAGTTTTACCAAAAGAAATGATAAAACTGTTTCCCTAAGTTTTGACCATTCCCATCTCAAAAAACAAAATAAAACCATCTTTTCTTGCCAAATGATCCAACCTAAAGACAAATATCCTGACCCTGACCCTGAAAGAAAACTTTTCTGGAATATACAAACCATCATGGAAGAACATGACTGGTGTCAACATTTCGACAAAGAAGGCAAAAGAGTTTGGTGGTACAAATGCCCCTTTACGGGACACTGCCCTTGGGATCTCGATTGCGATTGCCAAGATTGTTTGGAAGATCCAATTGGAGAATATGATGAACACCACCAGCGTCACTGGGAAATATTTGGCCTTAACAAGCCCAAACAAAAATCCAAGAAAAAGGGGAAAGCTACTGAAAAGCAATTCCGAGCCAGATATGAAAATAAAGACCCTTCAATTGGTTCATTGAGCCGTCCAGGTAAATATGAATTTCTTGTCAGCTACAAACCCCAAGAATGGCCAAAATTACCAGAAAACATCACTCCAAGTTGGGAAGATAGTGAAATCACCCCAGAATCCAATAAACCACTTAAACCTAAAACTCCATCAACCCAAAAATCCACACACCCACAAATATTCATGATGAGCCCTTCAAGTTCCAGCCATACCCAAGATTTTCCTCCACTCCAACCTTTTGAAAAAGAAGGTATCAGCCATGCTCCAAAAATCCCCAAAAAAAACATAGTACTACCTTCTGGAGAAAAACCCCCTACAAGTGACATCGAGGCGACAATGAACTGGAAATCAGAAAATTCCATCTTCCAAAACAAAGTGCTCAATAATATTGGCAACACCATCAAAAACGTGGCCCATACACAAAACAAGTTAATAAGCAAAGTAGAAAAAATTGAGAANTCAGTTCTTTTAACAACAACAAAAAGAGACGATTTCACTCAAGGAACAGATCCAACTTTTGCGAAATGATCGTTTTGAGTCACAAAAAACTCCATTTTTCTCTTCAAAACTTCTACCCCATGTCAACACAAGCATATTCCCCACCAAAAATGGACAACACCTTTTCTACTTTTCCTACTACCTCACACCATCCTATCTCTTCCACCCAACCCTTAAAAGAAGAAATTGAATTCGATATTGCAAAAATGGTTTGGGAAAGGAAAGATGCTCTTGCAGCCAAGAAACAAACAAATAAAAGGTGAGACCAAGGAGAAAGTTCAAAGGGGTCCAACCCTGAAAATCTAATGATTTCTGATAAGAAGATTCCGGACTTCTATGTCTCCCAGCCAAGAAACATGTCAGAAGGAGATACTACATGGTCAGAATCTCTAAATTCCTCTGACAATGATACAATGGAAGAAAGCTCTCAATCAAGGAATGAATCCACAGAAAACTCTTCCGAAGAAGATGATCCCCCGATATTTGTGAGTCAACCAAGAGATCCAGAAATATCTGAAGTGGAGGAGGATCAAGAAGGCATGACAGGTGAACCGATACCAGAAAGAAGAAAGGAACCCATGGCATCAAAACCAGTTGGAACTGGCTTCCACACTTTCACCTTAGACGACGTCAAAGTTTCAAAATGGCCTCAAAGAATCCAAGACTTCTATACTTGGATGGTGACCAAAAATTTGGTGGAACGAGAAAAGTATATCATCCTGTCAGAACTAACTTCACGGTTCTCAGGAATCCTTAGGGATTGGTGGAATTCACTTGGGATTCAAGATAAAAATACTTTTCTTACATCCCACGATTTTTCCTTCAACATCAAAATCCTACATGAAGTTTTCAGCGGAGATACTAGCCAAAGACAGGAGAAAATGCAAAGACAACTCTTCGAGATGAAGTGTGTGTCACTCGAAAGAAATGACATTGACAGACATTTTCAAAAAATGGCAAAGATATACTTTGAAATCGGTGGAGACATCAACCTAAAGCAAGCCTTTGTTTCTTCCCTTCCAAAGATGTTAGCAAGCCGAACCATGACCATCATTGAAGAAAAGTTTCAATCAATAACAGTCCCACAAGTCGGCTACATTAGACAAGCTATTTTTGTAGCACTGGAGGACATTTGCACAAAGCGCTCAGCCCTAAAACAAATTATCCAACACAATCCAGCGCTTGACAAAGTATGTCACAGATTCGACCTGATCACTGGATCAGGATGTTCTTGCAAAACATCTAGGCGACACAAAGTATTCAGGAGTTTCAGATGGCCAAGAATTCCAGATGGAAAACCAAAGTCCAAGAGACGCACAAAATATTTTAGACTTAGAAGGCCAGAAAATTTTCACAAGAAGAACAGATGTTTTATTTGCCACAAGATTGGACATTGCGCAAAAAACTGTCCTCAATCAAGAAGATATGTTAAACTCCTTCAAGAGATTGAAGATTACACTGGCATACATCTCGGAAAATAGGAGGACCTTGAATCTATATTCTCTGTGGATGATGAACCTAGTGAAGAAACTCTTTTCTCTCTGGATATCTATGAAGATCAAGGCNGATGATGAACCTAGTGAAGAAACAATTTTCTCTCTGGATATCAATGAAGATCAAGGCAATGATAACTATCAAATTTCAGAACCAGATATCGAATCCCGAGAGGAGATCAACGCACTCACAGTTGTTCCTCAAGTAGAACTCAAAGTCTGTTAATCCAAATGGGATCGACCGATTCGAGTTATTGCTTTCATCGATACTGGAGCTGCTTCCTCACTCATAAATCCTGATGTACTTCCTGAAGACCAATGGGTACCGCACTTTAAGGATTTCAACACTGCATCAAATGGAATCCTGACTACCACTGTCATCACAAAGCATCCGGTCACAATCGAGTTCTTTCCAGGATTGAAGTACAGGGCCAAGCTTATAGGATCTGATGTACCAGGAAAAGATCTTATTGTTGGATTCGACATTTACAGACAACTCAAAGATCAACTCCAGATCAAGGCTCACGGNTCCGGTCACAATCGAGTTCTTTCCAGGATTGAATGACAAGGCCAAGCTGATAGGATCTGATGTACCAGGAAAAGATCTTATTGTTGGATTCGACATTTACAGACAACTCAAAGATCAACTCCATATCAAGGCTCACGGTATAGCTTTTAAGAAGCAGTTCAAACCTTGTTCTGATATTCCAAGGCTATTCCAAATCACCGACGACGAACAAATCAAGGAGATTCAGCAAAATCTCATTGAGCATTCATGTGCAGAATCCCACAAGGATTTCATGAAGAAAGAGAAAAGCCCGTTATGTAAAAATGAAGAATTTTTCATCAAGCTTCCTTTCAAGAAGAATGAAAACATCAATCCAACAAAATCAAGTCATTCAGGCATGAATCCAGATCATCTCCAGCTTGCAAAGAAAGAATGTGAAGAACTTTTGGAATTTGATCTAATAGAGCCATCCGATTCACAGTGGGCATGCGAAGCATTCTATGTCAATAAAAGAGCTGAGCAAACAAGAGGAAAACTCAGGTTAGTCATTAATTACCAGCCACTTAACCATTTCCTCCAAGATGATAAATTCCCTATTCCAAATAAACTCACTCTTTTCTCCCACTTAGCCAAGGCCAAATATTTTTCCAAGTTTGATTTAAAATCTGGATTTTGGCAATTGGGAATTCACCCTGAAGAAAGACCCAAAACTGGTTTTTGCATCCCCGATCATCACTTCCAATGGAAGGTCATGCCTTTCGGATTAAATACTGCACCCTCATTGTTCCAAAAAGCCATGATAAAAATATTCCAGCCCATCCTACATACCTCTTTGGTTTACATTGATTTACATCCTGTTATTTAGCAATACATTGGAGGAACATGTCATTTTGCTTCGTCAGTTTGAGGCATTGATAACACAATATGGAATCATGCTTTCAGAAAAAAAGATGGTTCTTGCACAGAAGGAGATTGATTTTCTTGGAATGCATTTTATCCAAGGTGCATACAGTCCAGGGCCACATATATGTCAAGAACTACTCAAATTTCCAGATACCAGCTTCACAACAAAGCAGATCCAACAGTTCTTGGGTGTAATAAATTATGTGAGAGATTTCATACCAAATATTTCTACATGCATTTCTCCACTTACAGACATGCTCAAGAAAAATGCTCCATCATGGGGAAAGAAGCAAGATGAAGCAGTCAGGGAAATAAAGGAGATTTCAAAAAATGTCAAGTCCCTCTACATCCCTTCAGACGGTAAGAAAATACTGCAAACTGATGCCAGCAATGAATACTGGAGTGCCGTTCTATTTGAAGAAAAAGATGGCCAGAGAAAAATATGTGGATATGCCAGCGGAATGTTCAAAGAGGCGGAGCAACATTATCACTCCACATTCAAGGAAATACATGCAGTAAAAAATGAAATCAAGAAATTCATTTTTTTCCTGATTCACACAGAATTTCTGATAGAAATGGATATGAAGGCTTTCCCAGAGATGATTCAGTTGAATGCAAAAATTATTCTCAATCCGCAAATTCTCAGGTGGGCTCAACGGTTCTCTCCATACAAGTTCCAAGTCAAGCACCTCAAAGGAAAGTATAATATTCTCGCAGATTTTCTATCTCGACCAGAAGAATTTTCAAGGAGATTTTATTCGGAAAAGCTGAAGCCTAAGCAAAACCTAACCAATCGGATTTTCATGTTCTCAAATATACCGGGAACAAGTTCATTAAAACCAACAGATCATGCACTAGAGTTGTTCAACCTCATGGATCCCTTTGATCCGTCAATTATTATGGAAAGAAGGAATTATTATGAGCTTCAAGTTTTCCGGCAACACGGAGGATCAATTCTCAAGCCATATGGGGTCAATCCAGAATATCCTTTCTGTCATATATTCATAGCTCAAGCGAAGGATTTTCCACAAGAATTATTATGGTTTTTCTAGTACATGTGCCATCAGTACTACATTTTCATGGAATTCAAGTCCAATGTGTTCAAAGATTTTGAAAACATTGAACCAGCTCTTAAAGTATTTCTATTATGGTTCAAGCCTAGAAGATATTGGATAAAATGTTTCAATGATTACTACAATGCAAAGATATTCATGTTTCACAGGCCAATGAAGATTATTAACGGAAAATTCCAGGCTTAAGTGTGGGTTTGATTGAAAAATATAAGTATTTAAGTGCTTAGGGAGGTATAGTCACTATTATATCCAAATATATCCTACCCGACGTGCAGCCTACATTACATCCAAATAAAGTCCTACTTGATCCTAGACTAAACAAGCTCAATTAGTAGAGTAGTACACTACGGGCAAGCTTATGGAGCGTTTTCTATGGCACAAGAATATCATTTCTGAGGGTGAGTGAATTCTGTTCATTTTGAAGTTCCTCAGTGTGCGTGAATTTTATTGATTGTGGAATGAGTCTCTTTTGTTGTGAGCAGGCACTTCATTCATGAAGGAAAGGTAAGTCTGGACCTCTGGGTTAGAGTAAGTAAGCTGGTTAGGAATATTGCGTGGCTCGTGGGAGTCAACTCTTGAGGTGTAGATGTTATATTAATGTACTCAATCTATGTGAAATATTCTTGGTGTGACAAGTTAGGGAAGTCGCTCAGTGAAGTTAGTCCTCTGTAGAGTGTGGTTTGATTGCTCAGAGACGAGTAATGGTTTAAGTGTGGGGTGTTGATAGTAGCCTATATTTATGCAATTTAGACACTATTTACACTCTAATTTAGCCGCACTTTATTGATATTTGAATGCTAAAAGATAACAAAATGCTCTAATTAAGAATTTTATAAATTGCAGGAGCCACTCCGAGCTAGGACGAAGCTAAAGAATGTTTTGGAGTCAATACGGAGCGTGGAAGTCAAATCGAAGGTTAGCCCGGTCGAAAAATAGCGAGAAAAGCAAGCGGTGAAGTCCCCTCCAGGTGCGCAGCCGCGGTTTTGACCACGAATTGGGTCGCGCGCTAGAGGCAGAACACAATATGAAATCCACGGCCGCAGACGGGCAGACAGAGGCCAACAACTCAGGGTCAATTATGTAATTTCTAAGATGACTAACATAAACCTATTGTGATGACCCAAAGGGTCATCTTATTGAATTAAGACACTATACTGGGCTCATTAGCCTAAAAAGATAAATTTTAGTGACCTCAATTTGCGTGCACAATCCGAGCATGAAACCGGAAAGCTTTTATGTGAAAATATAAGAAATAATAATTTTGGAATTTAAAATTTGGTTTTAGTTGACTTTGGTCAACATTTTGAGCAAACGGACCCGGATATGTGTTCCGACGATCTCGGAAGGTCCGCTGTAAAATATGAGACTTAAGTGTATGCCTGGAATTAAATTCCGAGGTCCCTAGCCTTAGAAATCAATTTTTGAAGAAAAATATTTTGCTGTTATTAAGGAAATAAAGAAATGAACTAATGTGTGAAATCATTGGTATTGGGCCTGCATTTTGGTTTCGGAGCTTGTTACAAGTTTGTTATGATATTTAAGTCCTATCTGTGAAATTTGGTGAGAATCAGAGTTGATTTGACGTGATTCGGACGTCCGGTTGAGAAATATTGAAATTGACGTGTTCTAAGAAAAATCATGAGTTTGAGATTAAATTCGTAGTTTTTGAGGTTATGTTTGTGATTTGATCGCACGAGCAAGTTCGTATGATATTTTTAGACTTGCGTGCATGTTTGGTTTGGAGCCCCGTGGGCTCGGTGAGTTTTGGATAGGCTACTGAGCGATTTAGACTTAGAAATCTCATTTGTGCATCTGGTGTTTGTCACCAGGCCTCTGATCTCGAAATTGCGAGATCAGGCTTCGCAATTGCGAAATTGGCAGGTCTGGTAAATGCGAGGGTTTTGATCGCAAATGCGAACCAAGCCTAGGAAGGCCATCCTCGCAAATGCGAGATTTAGGCCTGGGAAGGCTATCCTCGCAAATGCGAGATTTTCTTCGCAAATGCGAAGACTGCCCAGCACGGCCAGAAGTCGCAAATGCGACATTTAGGTCGCAAATGCGAAGGCAGCAGAAATTTTGAAGGGTTCGCAATTGGGAACCCCTGATTGCAATTACTATAACTGCAGCCTATTAAGTGGGATTTAAGACGGGATTTTCACCCATTTTTCGATTCTCTCAAACCCTAAACCTCCATAGGCGATTTTCCAAAGACCCAAACTTCTCCAAATCATTGGTAAGTGATCTCTAACTAATTCCTTTCAATCCTTAACAACTTTTACAAGATTTTCATCATAGAATCTAAAGTTTTCATGGTAAAAATTGGGATTTTTGGGTAGAACTTAGGAATTTCAAAATTTGGGAATTTTTAGACCCCGAATTAAGGTCGGATTCTAAAACCAATTGTATATCTGGGCTCGGGGGAGAATGAGTAAACGGGTTTTGGTCCGAACCTCGAGTTTAGACCAAGCGGTCCCGGGGTCGATTGTTGTTTTTTGATAGGAAAACCATGATTTTTCATTAAAGTTAATGCCTTTAGCAATAATCAATGTTATTGAACCAATTGTGATTAGATTCGAGCGGGTTAGAGGAAAAATTCTAAAGGAAAAGTTGTACTTGAGCAGTGAATTGCTTGTGAAATTGAGGTAAGTGTTTGGTTTAACCTTGATTTGAGGGAATAGGAATCCCCAACTTAAAATGCTATGTGGAATTGCATGTGAGTGGTGTATAGGTAAGATGACGAGTATCTATGCACCACCAAATTATCTGTTGAACATGATCCCTTCCCTGTTTTCAATTTATTTGATCCCTGGATTAATTGTTTTATGATCATTGATGCCCCCATGTCTACTCGTTTTCGTCAACTTGTTGATAAGTATTGTTTCAAGTATTTTGAAAGTGTTGGTTGTTCCCTTGGCTTCATTATGGTATAAAAAGGGTTGAGCTGGTTGACAGTATTTTTACGATATACTCCGGTTGGTTTCATTGTGAAATGATAATTGATGAAGTTCATAAATAGTACAACTTTCTGCTTACAATTGTTGAGACATAAATATTTTGAAAGGCTTTGACCTAAATTGTGAAATCTTTTTATAAATAAAGAGATGTGATTGTCTGGTGGGAGCGGGTTGCACGCCGCAACAAGGAGTGATAAGGGAGGACATGTGGGATCGGGTTGCACGCTGCAACAGGAGAAATATGGGTGATATATATAGGGAGGAGGAATAAGGGTGGACAGGTGGGATCGGGTTGCACGCCGCAACAAGAGAAATAAGGGAGAATATTCAAGTTTTACTGATTTCAAACATAAAGATTGGAATACTCACCGTTTTATTGTTGTTATTTCATACTCTGCAGTTACGGTTATTTCAATTTGAAACTTGGAAATTTTCGTAAGGATTGGTTATAGCTGAGATCTGGAAAAGTTAACCGAGTTGTTTTGTTAATTGTTGCAAGTACTGTTTAATTTGTTATTATTCCCTTTTTATTTTATTATATATTGTATCCAGGTTATGTTATAAATGCCCCGCCGTAGCCTCGTCACCCCTTGGTCGAGGTTAGGCTCGGCACTTACCAGTACATGGGGTCGGTTGTACTGATACTACACTCTGCACTTCTTGTGCAGATCCAGGTACCGGCCAGACTTAGGTGAAAGTAGTAGCTGACATTATTTGTACGGAGATACGAGGTAGATCTGCTGGCGTCTGCGGATTCCTGGAGTCTTTCTTTTATTATTTAGATTTTTGTTTTATTTCATTCAAAACAGAGATATATTTCTTTCAGCCAAATACTTGTAGTATTCTTTAGTAGTTTGTGAATTGTGACACCAGACCCTGGGTAGTTGTATAGTTAGTATTAGTTTGTGGTTCGTTTCATCTTATAGAATATTATTCCTGACTGCATTTATTGGAAAGTATTAGATTTCCTGTTTATTTTAAATTGTTTTTTTGTATTTAAGTAAACTTTTAAAAGAAAAGGTTAGTTAAGTTTTAATATTGGCTTGTCTAGCAAGTATGGTGTTAGGAACCATCACGATCCCGAGGGTTGGGAATTTGGGTCGTGACACCTATATGAAGCCTAATTCGTCCAGAAGAAAAATATAGTTGTTTTTAGGAGATTTTGGAGGCAAGAACAAGAGAGAGAAGACGGAGAATTTCCTAAGAGTTTTCATCTTATTCTTCTTACTTCCATTGTTGATTATGTTATAATGAATTTTTATCCATTAGTATGAGTAGCTAAACCCATCATTTAGGGTTGATGGAACAAATTGATGGGTGAAGTCTTGACTCTGTTTTGATATAATTGAGTCGTTCTTATTCTATGATTGTTCAACTATGTGTTGTTTTGTGATTAATTGAAAGGGCCCTTGATTAATCGTGTCTAGTTACCTTGTGTTGCTTGAGAAATAACACTTGGTTAGATTGTTGTTGAACAACACCACTTTCGGGTAAGTTAAGAGATTAATTACTTGAATTTAAAAGCGGGGTTAGAGGTAACGAAGCTTTGGTGGGATAATTATGAGTTGCATAAATTGCTAACTAGAGTAGTTCGAGAGAATGCTTCTAGTAAATTATCGTAATTGATCGAGAGATGATTACGGTAGCCCGGAACTCATAATCCTCATAGGGTATTACGGCGAGATTATAGCTAATGTGTCAGGAATTAATCCGGCAATTGGAGAAATCAATAGCCCTAGATGCTTTTACCATTGAATTCAACTTTGTTCTTGATTATTGCTAGTTTTATTGTCATTGTTCCTTAGCTAAATAAATCCACTTATCATCCATTAAAATCTTGCATCCGGAAATTATTAGAGCTTATCATTAGAATTGTTAAAAGTTGTAGTAAATAGGTTAGTTACCTATGGGAATCGACTCCGGACATGAACCGAATTATATTTGCAGCGATCACTTAGTCCTTTTAAAAGGCAGAGTTGGGCGTGATCAATGCTCCTTCACCCCGGTCTTTCTTGGACGAGGGTTTCTCAACCTTAAAGTTATCTGCAATAAAACAACCCCCGGGAATAAACACTTTCAAAGGGGGTTCGGGAGCCGGTTCGACGGCTGTCGACTTGGCGGCAGCCACGTCGGGAGCAGTCGCCTCAAGGAAAACTATTCCGGGATCGACCACCACAGTACCAGGGTCTGGTTGGGAAGATAAAGAGACATCCTGTTGGGGAAATGACTTGAAAGTTTTAGCCATTTGTTGACCGGTAAAATTTGAAGATTTAAAGAAGAAGTATGGAAGTTTGGAAAAACAAGTTTGAAGGCTGAACAACGGGATATGAAGAATTTAAGAAGATCTGGGTAATAATCTAAGAACAATTATGAAGATTTAAATATCAAAGGATGAAGGTATGAAGGTTTGAGAGAAGTTTGATGATAGTTGGGAAGCTCAAAGGTAAAAGTTTGGTCGAAAAGTAGAAAAAGAACAAAGGATGGAAGATTTTATAGGGAAGCAGGCGATGCTTCGCATTCGGAGGCAACCAGCCGATGATTGACACGTGTCTGAAGTTAGAAGGACGCGACTGATGGGACGTTCCGTCTCCTTCATCGTAACGTACCGAGGAAGGAACCGGAGAACATCTATTGTTTCCCATCGTTTCAGCAAACCTACTCTCTGAGAAACGAGGGGACTATCTGTATACAGGTAAAATCGAGGCTAGTGAGTACCCCAATTTCCCATTGAGGCAAACGAAGCAAGGATATGACTGTAGAGAATCAGAATCAAATCTAGAAGCCTCTCACATCAAGGCCCGAGCAAAACACCTACCCTTGGATCCGTCGAAACCGCGCCCCCCGGGTCCGGTTCGAGTTCCAAGACCTCGGAGAGCATTACCAAACAACCACACATGATTAACAAAGGGTCGTGATATCCGTGTCCAACCGTATATCACGGCGTTAATCTCGCTCCGTATCAGCGATATATCAGTGATTAGCGAAAAGAAATATTTTTACCTTTTTTAGAATTCTACTTAGGGTAAAACTCCCCTACTATATAAAGGGGAAGCTGATTATTCATTAAACACATTGGAACACGCATATCAAGGCAATATACATTTGTTTCTATGCTTCTAAAGATCATTCTAAGTTCTTGATTTTACTCATAGTTCTTCATAAGTGTGTGGTTCCGAGTCGAAGGCAGGCTAAGTGCTTGGATCATAACTGAGCTCGAACTCAGTATACCACTGGTTTAACCATTTATTCTATCTTTAATTTGCTCATCTAATGTTGTTAAATCACTTGTATTGAATTAGTCCACATATCTTTAAAACCGCATATAAATTCAATTGTTATCCATTTTTAAGGGTAAATAGTAGCATTTTCAAATTTTTAAAATTATTTCATGCAACCAAAGAACTACTAGTTTTTTTTGTTGGAAAAATAGCCTTATGTTATGAAAAAAAAGCAATATAGCAAGAACTATTTAATTAACTAGGACTAATAATAGAAGAGAATGATAACATCAGAAGAGAGGATTTATTTCTTTTGTTTCAGAGTATGGAATAGGTTCATCAGTGAACCTATTTATAGAAATATTTCGTTGTTAGAAAATTAATCCAAAACCTGTTATGAATACATAACCAATCTAAACCTGTTATCGATACATAACCAATCTAAAACATGTCATGCATACATAACCAATCCAAAACCTGTTATGGGAGACATCCATCATTGCAAGTGGATGGATCCATTTGCAGGATTATAACACTCCCCCTTGGATGTCCACTAACAGATAATGTGCCTCACACTAAAACTTTACTAAGAAAAACCCAGTGGGAAAAATCTTAGTGAAGGAATTAGAGTATACATATCTTCTAATACGCATTAAGAGTTGCCTCATTAAAAATATTACCAGAAAAACCCAAATAGGACAAAGCCTTGGTTAAGGGAAAAAGTGTACAACGCGTATTTTTTCCCTGATAAAAAAAATGTTATTTGATATCTCGGCGACGACGCATTCCAATATTGTATCTTAACTTCTCAAATGTTGATGTCGGCAATACCTTATTGAACAAATCTGCCAATTTATCACTTGAACGAATTTGTTGAACATCTAATTCACCATTCTTTTGAAGATCATGCGTGAAAAAGAATTTTGGTGAAATATGCTTTGTTCTGTCTCCTTTAATATATCCCCTTTTTAGTTGAGCTATACATACAACATTGTCTTCATACAATGTTAGTGGGATTTCCTTTTCCCATGAAAGACCACACAGCTCCTGGATATGTTGAGTTATTGATCTCAACCAAACGCATTCTCGACTCGCTTCATGAATGGCTATTATCTCTGCATGATTTGAAGAAGTAGCAACCATAGTTTATTTTGTTGAATGCCATGATATGACAGTACCTCCACATATAAATAAATAGCCTGTTTGAAATTGACCTATATGTGGGTCAGACAAATATCCTGCATCTGCATAACCAATCAGTTGTGACCTAGATCCATTTGAATAAAATAATCCCATATCAATGGTCCCTCGTAGATATCTGAATAGATGCTTAATACCATTTCAGTGTCTTTGTGCTTCATGTGTGCCATAGACTGATTGGTCTATTATGCTTCATGCGTGCCATAGACTCAGTCATTCATGAACTTTATTCGATTTGGAGCATTAGCAGTTGAATATGATATTTAGCATTGGATCAACAAATTTGCCTAGCAATATTTTACAAACGAATTATCACTTGAACTTCAAGTTCGTAATTCTTGTACGAGAATCTAGATGTACTCATAATAATTCATTTCATGTAATACTGCTGCCTATTTTCTCCCTAATGTTAGATCACCTAGACATATCCTCATCATTCTTTAGGGATTCATCTTTGTGCATTATGGTGGAGCAATTAAATCATATAACACATTCATATTTCTAGATGGAACTTATTTGGTTCCTGACCCTGAACCAATGGTGATAGGGAGAATTTATCAGTAACTTGTTGGTTAGATGCGTACAAGTGCTGCTATATATTAAATAATACATCTCATACCAAATTTATTTTGAAAGTTTTGTTCTCATAACCAATTGTTTAGCTATAATTGGAGGCATATAATTTCTGATAAACCAACTTGGATTAAACCAGCATTATCAAGATAAATCATTATAATTTACATTCTCGAAATGTGCTCTAATAATTTGAGCAAGCAACCCTGCAAAAGCCAAACTGTAAGTTGATAACAAACGCACATGTGACCATACAATAGATGCATCTATTAAAATCATATAATAGTAAATGGCCCACATGACAGGTGACTGAGCCCATATATATCACCTTTTATTCGTTTCAAAAATCAACGGATTCAATCCCAACCTTAACTGGTATTTATGAGAATAAGCAGCACAAAAGAGTTCTTGAAGAATTTTTCTACTTCTTCAATATACGCCAATGTGAATTCTCAATTAATTTTTGCATCATAATTGAACCGAGATGGCCAACCGGCCATGCAAACTTCTACTTCTATGATTTTATAGAAGTAGAAACAGGGGCTATGGACTTTAACAATAACCCCTTCAATGTCTAGGAATTTACAGGTTAATCCATCGAGATTGATAAAGATGGACTTTAACAATAGCCCCTTCAATATTACTGCAAGTTCAACACCCTTCCAAAAGACTCCTCAAGGGTGTTGAACTTGTAGACTACAAAAATATTCACAATCTTAGAATATAAGATTTGTTCATATATTTAAGTAGAAGAATATATATATATATATATATATATATACACATATATATATATATATTGCATTTGGTACATCCTGAATCTACTAACACTAAAGTTTCTATTTCATATCCTTCTATTTTAAGTCTTACTAAAACTTTTAAAGTACTTAGAAAAATTAACCATAGAAATAGAACATTGGTGTATTTACGTAACCAATCTAAAACTTGTTATGGATAAATAACCAATCCAAAGTCTGTTATGGGAGACATTCATCGTTGCAAGTGGATGCATCCATTTGCAGGATTTATAACACCTTACGGGAAATAAATATTTCCTAGAGTTATTATGTACACCTAATATTTTTAATATATGTTCTTAACAAAATAAGTATTTGTTACTACATGAAGGGTTATTTTATCATTTAACAGTTTTGGTTCAGATATTGCTAATTCTCGTTCTTATCCCATCTTATATCTCGAATAAAATAAAGTACTGGTAACCAAGCAAAGTAGTATTAGCTAGCTATATTGAACTGTAGACAGAGATCAATTCTCGTTGTACACACAACCAAACGGGCGAGTTACATAAATTAATATAGGAAGAGCTGCCGAGTTGGAAAGAAAAAAGAACTACGATGATAACAAGTAATCATTATCCATTTACTAATCCTATACATGTATTGTTAGTAATCTGTATTGCTATAAAATAAATTAAAAACACTAAATTTTCTGAAAAAATATAAAAATAGAAAGTTAGTAGAACAAGAACGTCAAAAATAAATTTTGAAAACAGTGTAGGAAAAAATCGAGCCCACTGAATATACAGTGTGTCCTTAAGGAAATTATTTCCCTCAAGTACCCGAAGTTTTGGAATATATCCTCCCAGGATAGAACGATTTAACTCACCGGAGTGTTGGTACCAAAAATGCCGGTGAACAACGAACCTCTCGAAGGCTGTAAAACACATTGGAATATTTTGTACAGAATAAGAAGAAGAAGATCATAAAATTTAGTAAGTAAAAATTCTAGGATTCAAGGTATATTTATAGCCAATTTCGTACTGTTTCTGAAAAGGTGAAGCCAAAGCCGAGCGAGCGAGGCTTGCCTTCTTCTCAACTCCTTAAGAGCTAGAAGAAGAGCTTCTCTATATATACACATAAATTTTCTTTCCTTCTTCCAATGGGGGACAAAGTGCACTAATTCAAAATTTTACTTCCCTCCATTTCTTTTCCCACCATTTTTCATTTACTCTCTTTCAGCTACACCAAGATTAAAATTAAAATTAAGCTAGACTAAGCTTAAAATTAAGCTACACTAAGCTTAAAGACCAACAATCCCCATATGAATGGGGAATGGCTATAAAATAAAGGAATGCACGGACGTGTGTGTGTTTTACATGAGAATTAATTGCATCTGGATAAGTAGGTTTCCCTTTGAACTTTTCGTAGTGAACTTATATCGGATATACTCGGTCAATCGGTAGATTTGATATCTTTGAACCATCGAGCTTTGTTGTATACCTAGACAACATAAGTCACACAATCAATCATTAACCATCTATGATTCTCACGGTTGTGTTCGTTTCAGCCATGAACACCACCTAATTTCATGAGTGCTTAGAGAATGGGCATTTACTTTCATTCCCCTTGAAGCGGCTTACACTTCACACCCACATAGGTGATTCCTAAACGTGTAATCCTAAAGACACACTATCTGGTCATATCCTGCCAGACTTAGCGAATTATTAAAAAGCTTTATTGACTCATCAAAAAGCCTTAATACTTTACCTTTATTTCTGAATATTGTCTTCATCACGAGAATGGGTTGAGTTATTTGAGAATGTTGAACCATCATTCATAACTTTGTTTGATCTCTTTGAACCTAGCTCTTGGGATCTCCAGTCTGCTAGGTAGAGTTACCACCATGATGACTTGTCCTAGGCCTTAACCCCATTCTCTTTGATGATCTTTCAACTACCTCTCTAGATAAGCCTTTTGTAAGTGGATCCGACACTTTATCTCTTGACTTTACTGTCACGACCCAAATTTCCCTCCGTTGGGTATCGTGATGGCACCTAGTCTTAAGGACTAGGTAAGCCTAATATTCAGGAATAACAACAATAATAAATAGAATCTAATACCTTTCTGAAATAAATTATTTTTTACACATTTTATATTTCCAAAACCCGGAAGTACAAGTCATAAGCTTTTAAGAATTTACACTAAACTCCTAAAAATACCACTGTTCAGAAATAAGTACAACAGTGTAAACAAAATATAAGATGGTGACTTCGAAACCACGAACGCTGAAACGGTTTTACCTTGAGTCTCCACAACAGCAACCGCGCTACTATCAATCACTCGGTCGGCTATGCGAAAATCTAAGATCTGCACAAAAATGTGCAGAAGAGTAGTATGAGCACACCACAGCGGTGCCCAGTAAGTATCAAGACTAACCTCGGTGAATTAGTGACGAGGACTAGTCAAGACACCCACTGGTCTAATAAAAATTAAACAAGTATCAATATAGAAATCAGGGATATAATGATATACATAAAGGCTACGCAATATAGCTAACAAGACACTGAATTCGATAAAGAAGGAAAACAATACATATCAGCGGAAACCATGAAGTAACACAAAGACCGAATAAAACACAGACAATCCCGGCATGTAAATATACAACACGTGCATGTAATGACTCAACAACTTCAACCACTTCTACATCAAATTCATAATCATCTCCACGAGGTTCCGAACCTCAGACAAATCACCATATACGGGTTCAAATATCCGAACCCTAACACTTGGCATCTTGCGCCCTCATTCGAGTACTAATTACACGGACGACTCACGTGCCAGTTGGGTCATTCCCACCCATACGGTAAGCATAACAGGAATATCTATACTTGACAACAACAAGGAGTCCTGAATCCATTAGTAGTCCTTAACTACATATATGCTTGTGCAGGTGTCCTAACATGATTTCAACAACCAATAGACATAAGGAAAACAAAAGAGGCAACACGTACATTTTCATTTCATAAATTTTCACACGAATGAACTCACACGGTAAGTGTTCCAGTACACAATATCAACAACAAGGAATGCCCCCAGGCCAACACAACTATCACAAACAATCCCTGCCATAGCCCACCTTGTCACACCATGTGTGCAATATCAAAGTATATGCCCGCCTTGTTTCGCCACATGTGCATAAACATGTTCCCACCTTGTCACGCCATATGCGCAACACTCAATCTCGTATCCCGCCTTATCACGCCGCATGTGCAATTATCAATAGTAACACGGCACGGCATAAACCTCGTGCAAATCCCCATATCAACAACTGCACGGCAGAAACCTCGTGCATCACCACAATAAGTACAACAACAACAGTGGCAACAGTTCAAGATACAATTAATACATCAACTCAAAAGCCTTCGACCACAAGATAGGAAAAACCAGTTCATGAGAAATAAACATAATAAGAAGAGCTAGGCATATTACGAATCACTCAACAAGGAAGGGAAATAACATGTAACAGTCGCAACTAATTACACGGGTGAACACAAGAAATCAACACAAATTCGATAACTCCATATAAGGCAAGTCACGAAGGTAAAGAATATATAAACTTCCTTAAAGGTTGAGCAGTTACGATAATATTGAACAATTTTCACTTAAGGACAAGCAGCAGAGAATATTCATAACTTCATTTAAGACCAAAATAATTATAGGTTGAGATGAAGATAATTGCAAAATTTGAGATACGCAGTTAAGAAGATATAGCATGACAGTAAAGGAAATAAAACCTTCAGATAAGCCAATTAGGAGTCAAGTAGGCAATAGGAGTAAATCCAAAAGTAAGAACTTCCACATTTAAGCAAATAAAGATGACACTAGAAATTAGGAAATTCAATCATGCCAAGGACACTTCATACTTGGTGAATATAAGGATCTAAGATTCCAAAAGGGTCAACTTTCCACAAATAAGTCTGAGCATGCACTCGTCACCTCGCGTACACGGACTACAATCAATATAGAAGACTCAAATCCTAAGGGGTAATTCTCTCACACAAGGTTAGGCAAGATACTTACTTCAACCACTCAAAACAAACTTGAAATCACGTTCTTGCCACGGGTATCCGACTCCCAATGGCCCAAATCTACTCAAATCAATAGCATTGTGTAAACAATACTAGAAGCAACAAGTTTAACAAATAAATTCGAAGCTAAGATGCAAAATTAGTAAAATTGCCCAAAAAGTTCCCCGGGCCCACGTCTCGGATTCGGGTAAAAATTATATTTTCCGGACACCCATTCACTCACAAGTCTAAACATATGAAAATCTCTCAAATCGGAGGTCAAAACCCAATCAAAACTCAATAATTCGATCTATGAAGTTTATCCCATTTTCTACCTAAAATTTTCGAAATTAAAGGTTGGATTTAAGATTGGAAACATGGAAATTGGTCTATAATGGATAGAAATCACTTGCCAAATTACCCAGGTGCAAAAGCCTGCAAATATCGCCTCTCTCGAGCTCCCCAATTCGAAAATGGTGAAAATAACATAAACCCTCGGTTCTGCCCCTTTTCTGCCTAGCAATTCCGCACTTGTACCCCTGGGACTGCACCTGCGGTCCCGCACATGCGGAACTACCATCGCAGGTGCGAAAACCCACTAAAAAGTCTGGGGTCTCACCTGCGGTCAAATTGTCGCACCTGCGAGGATTGGGAGTTTGGGCTAAGTTCCGCACCTGCGAACTCCTCACAGCACCTGCGGAAGGTCCATCGCAGGTGCGAGACACCAGAACCAGCAATGGTTCAGCTGTCTCCCAAGTTCTTAAAACACCCGATGAGCATCCTAAACGTACCCGAGGCCCCCGGACCCCGTCCAACCACACACACAAGTCATATAACCTAACACGGACTCGCTCGAGGTCTCAAACCACATAAAACAACACTAACATGAGGAATTAAACTAAAAGTCCATGAAAATTCCTCAAAACTTCTATAAACATTAAGTTTTGCATTTAAGTTCTAAATCACGTCAAATTAAGTTCATTTCTTACCGATTTTCACAGATAACACATATAAATCATATCGAACTTGTACCGGGCTTCGAAATCATAATACGGGCCCGATATCACAAGTTTCGCCTCAAATTTCATTTTCAAAAACCGTTATATTTTCAGAAAATAATTTTCTTTAAAAAGTTATTTCTCGGACCTGGGACCTCGAAATTCGATTCCGGGCATGTGCCCAAGTCTCATATTTTTCTACGGACCGTCAAATCACGGGTCCGGGTCCGGGTCCGTTTACCAAAAACGTTGACTGAAGTCAACTTTATTCAAATTTCCAATACAAAATTTTCATTTTTATCAATTTTTCACATAAAGAATTTTCGGCTACACGCCCGGGATGTGCACGCAAATCGAGGTGAGATAGAATGAGGTTTTCACGACCTCAGAACACAGAATTAGATAGAATATACTAGATGACCTTTTGGGTCATCACATTTACGTAGTCAATTGTGATAACACCACTAGAGAGTAGTTGTCTAACGGTACTATGTCTCCGTCGTATATGACGAGATTTTTCGTTATACATAATGCTCCCTGCCCTGCCTATTGCCGCTTGACTATCACAATGTATACAAATAGGTGCCAAAGGTTTGGGCCAAAATGGAATATCTTCCAAGAAATTACGGAGCCATTCAGCTTCTTCACCGGCCTTATCTAAAGTTATGAATTTAGATTCCATTGTAGAAAGGGCGATGCACGTTTGTTTGGATGATTTCCAAGACACTGCTTCACCTCCAATTGTGAAAACATATCCACTCGTGGATTTAACTTCAGATGATCCGGTGATCCAATTTGCATCACTATATGCCTCGATCACGGAGGGATATTTGTTATAATGCAAAGCATAGTTTTGGGTATGTTTTAGATACCCCAAAACTCGTTTCATTGCAATTCTATGCATGTGATTGGGATTACTTGTAAATTGACTCAAATTGCTAATAGCACATGCTATATCTGGTCGCGTACAATTCATGATATACATCAAACTTCCCAAT
>ML435747.1:0-15990 GCA_005239525.1 Nicotiana knightiana
CCCACGCAAGTATACGTGATCGTAGCAAGTAATATAATGTTAAATCGAATGTCGAACCCACAACGACTTGTGTAAACTACTTTCTAAATCACTCTAATTGTTATTTAATCAAGCCAAAATGAAATCAAGGATGCAACTATTTTATACTAAGATTCTATGAAATAACTAATTATCAAGTGACAAAAATATTGTTATGTATTCAGTAGAGACAAATATTCCAGGGTTGTGATCTATTCACCACTCGTATTGCATTCTAATTAACTCTCCCTTTCATATAATTCACTCATGGTTGCTAATTAATCGATAAATGCTCTCATAGCCTTCTCCCGAAGCACTACTCGCCTATTCTCAATAGATTAACGCCTATATTCCTATGAAATTAATCTATTAGAACGCATTAAGATTACGATGTTTAATTAAGCACGGTGACTAGGTATATTCCTATCCTAACCACAAATCCGCTCCCCTGAAGGGTTAAGATCGCACTCTCTTCAATTCTTCTCTAATCTATATACGGCTTTCCCAAGCATAACATAGATAGTATATAGAACCTAATTGATGGCCAGACAATTAAGCAATTAAACACAGAATTGAAGAAACAACCATATATTGAGTAAACTATATTCAAGGTTAAATTAATGTTGAATAACAATATCCATGGCTAAACCACAACCCCAGAACAATGGGTGTTTAGCCACTCATGCTATAGTCAAACAATTGCATAAGTGTTGCATGAATTGAAAATACTAGAATAAGATGAAGAAAACTGATAATCCTTGCTCCTTCAATGATCTTGTGTGTGTATTTGCTCTCCAAAAACCCTCCCCCTCAAACATGTGTTCTTAGGTCTATTTATATGGTTGGGATAAACCCTAACCATGTAAGAGACTTCTATTCTCACTTGGAAACACTTAAAAACCTTTAAAACTCAGAGTTCACTGAAGCAGGTACCCAGGCGTTAGCAGGCTAAAGCCTGGCTAACACCTGGCACCCCCTGGCGTTTGAAGGATAACGCCTGGCTAACGCCAGGCACCCCCTGGCCTTAAGAGCCAAACGCCTGGCTAACGCCAGGCTTGTCCCGGGGCGCTCATTTTCGACTCTTGAGCGTATTTTTTGACGTTTATGCTCTCATTTAGCTCGGCTTCCGTTTCCAATTCACCTACACATTAAATAAACCCCAGTAGGCAATACGACGTGTACTTTTATCATTAAAGCACATAAAATGCAAGATATATAATGCTTAAAATCATGAATTCTAGCCACGCATCAATACCCATCTCAAACTCACTTCCCATTAGCATAGCAAATTCCTTGATCAATTTTTCAGAAGTCGCCCCAAATATTATATCATCCACATATATTTGCACAACCAGGAGATCTATACCTTTTTCCCTTAAGAACAAGGTACTATCAATTTTGCCTCGTTTGTACCCATGTTCTAGCAGGAATTTTGATAATCGGTCGTACCAAGCTCTTGGTGCCTGTTTGAGACCATATCGAGACTTGTCGAGTTTGTATACATGGTCAAGTGACTCCTTGCTTTCAAAACCTGGAGTCTAATTGACAAATACATCTTCCTTTAGATAGCATTTAAAAAGTTACTCTTAACATCCATCTGATGAAGAGTGAATTCCATGTGTGCAGCAAATGCTATAAGAAGTCTGATTGCCTCCAGTTTTGCCACAGGGGAAAAGGTCTCATCATAGTCAATTCCTGCTTCTTGACTATATCCTTGAACAACTAATCTTGCCTTATTCCTTGTAACAGTTCCATCTTCATCGAGCTTGTTCTTGAAG
Organism: Nicotiana knightiana; assembly: GCA_005239525.1. Lineage (NCBI taxonomy): Eukaryota > Viridiplantae > Streptophyta > Magnoliopsida > Solanales > Solanaceae > Nicotiana > Nicotiana knightiana. Next base: position 1,797 of record ML435747.1, read on the forward strand.
ACCCACTTGGTGCCAATTACAGATCTATCTAATGGCCTGGGTACCAAATGCCATACTTGACTTCTCTCAAACTGATTCAGCTCTTCTTGCATGGCATTTACCCAATCAGCATCTTGTAGGGCTTCCCCAATGTTCTTTGGTTCGATCATGGATAGAAAGGCATCAAATGCACACAGATTTTTCAAGGATGATCTTGTCTTGATTCCAGATGCCAAATCTGTTATGATATTCTCAAGAGGGTGAGAACTCTGATATCTGTGTGGCTTAAGTACCAGTTGTTCATTCCTAGATAATTCCATGATGTCTTGTTGTTGTAGAGCAGGATCAGGGCGAGGTTGCATATGTTGAGTTCCCCCAGTCGTGATCACTGCTTCTTACCAGTCCAAGCTCCTCATCTTCAGGTTCCTGTCTCTCAGCAAGAATGTTAGTTTCATCAAAGACAACATGTATACTTTCTTCTACACACATAGTTCTTTTATTATACACTTTATAAGCTTTACTATGTGATGAATATCCCAAGAATACTCCCTCATCACTTCTGGGGTCAAATTTTCCTAGGGAATCTTTGCCATTATTGTGTACAAAACACTTGCATCCAAAATCCCTAAAGTGGGATATGTTGGGCTTCCTCCCTTTAAGTAATTCATAGGGAGTTTTCTCTACCAGAGGTCTAGTCATGCATCTATTAATTATGTAGCAAGCAATATTTATTGCTTCATCCAGAAGTTGTGAGGTAGTTGCTGGATAGGAGCATGGTTCTTGCCATGTCTTCTAGAGTTCTGGTTTTCTTTTCAACAACCCCATTTTGCTGTGAGGTTATAGGAGCATAAAAGTTATGATTAACACCATGTTCATCACAGAACTCAGCAAACTTAGTATTCTCAAATTTAGTACCACCGTCAGATCTTATTGATGCAAGTTGATGTCCCAATTGATTTTGAGTTTTTGTGACAAATGAGGTGAAAATATCAAATGCTTCATCCTTAGATGCCAGGAATAAGGTCCAAGTGAACCTTGAAAAATCATCAACTAGCACCATCACATATCTCTTACCACCTCTACTAAAAGTTCACACAGATCCATATGAACCAGTTCCAGCGTCCTGGTGGTACTGACCATTTTCTTACTTTTGAAAGAGGACCTTACCTGCTTCCCCCTGGCACATGCCTCGCAAACTTTGTCTTCCTTGAACTTAATGTTAGGAAGTCCAACCACTAAGTCCTTAGAGACTAGTTTGTTAAGCTGAGTTAGACTTGCATGACCAAGTCGTTTGCTCCACAGTAGGGGATCACTGTCCAACACACTTAGACAAGTGAGTTCATTTTCAGAGAGTGTGGACAAGTCCATGACATAGATGTTATTCAATATTTTTCCCTGCAAAACAATCTTGTCAGTAAGTAATTTAATCACAAAACATTTTGTGGAAGTAAAAGCAACCAGGTCATCTCTATCACATAGTTGTGATACACTGACCAGACTATATTTCAAGCCATCTATTAGATACACATGTTCAATAGATCGTGTATCATCCTTACCTACCTTACCAACCCCAATGATTTCACCTTTCTTTCCGTTTCCAAAGGAGACATTTCCTCATTTGAGACTTTCAAGTGAAAGGAACTGTTCCATGTTCACAGTCATATTCTTTGAGCAGCAACTATCCAAGTACCAAATCTGGCTGCCTCCTCTCACTTGAACCTACAAAAGGAATCAAGGGTTAGTCTTAAGAACCCAAACTAGTTTTGATCCTTTTCTATGAGTGAATGGATGAATCAAATTTTTCCTGGCCCAATTTGGCAGCCAATTTTTCCCTTTTACAAACCTCTGATTTTTTTCAAATGGCCTGCTCTTTTGCAGTACACTCATATTTGTAGTGCCCATTATTAACACAATGGGTGCATATTTTATTCTCAGGAAGAGTGAGATACTTGTTTTTGGGATCCCACTTGGGCAATTGACTTCCATAAGCAATCCCTCTCATGTTGCTACTATGATTCTCTTGAAGCCATATCAGGGTGTCAGAGGATTTATTCCATTTACAGGTTCGATCTAATTCATGTTTGACTTTGTCAATTTGTTCATTAAGAGTTCTTATTTGTTCGTCCTCAGCATATATCTTATCTTTTAATTTTCCTATGTTTTATTCTAACATTATATGAAAATGATCAACAACCTTTTTACTTGATCCTAGCTTTAGCTTTAAGTTTTCACATTTTAGTTCTAGAATCTCAGTTTCAAGAGGATGAACCTGGTTCAACAAGTCAGTTTTTTTCTTTTCGGACTCACTGACTCTGATTTCTAGGTTTATGCATTTTGGTTTTAGCATGCACATTCTTTAGATAGTTGATCCTTCTCTTTGGTTGTTTCCTCAGAATCATCTATAAAATCAAGTAGCAACTCAGAGAGTTTTTCCTTAGATAGGAACTTTACTTTGTTTGGGAGATACTTACCTCTGGTTATTCATGTGATTCCTTGTCAGATTCTCCAATTGGCATGAGCGCCTAATATTCAGTCTCCCCATCTTCTGATTCTTCATCTGAACTTTCCCCCCAAGCAGCAACCATAGCCTTTGTTGTGGTTGTCTTGGGTTGAACCTGTTCCTTCCTCCTGTTCCTTCTCTCATATCTTTCCTTTTTCCACTCTACTTCCCACTGAGGATAGTTTTTAATGAGATGGTCAGTCTTACCACATTTATAGCATCTCTCGTTGGTTGGTCTTTCTGGAGCCTTTGCTTTGTTGTAGTTTCCTCCTCTAGAGATGCCTTTCTTCCTCATGAGATAGTTTCTGAATTCTTTGGTGATCATGTTCATCTCATCATCTTCCAGATCTGCTCCCTCAGTGATTCTCAGGGATAGACTCTCCTTCTTTGGACCATCCATCTTCATTGTCTGCCTTCTCAGTTCATAGGCAGTAATGTTTCCAATCAGCTCATCCAATCTGAGGGTTGCCATATTTTTAGATTCCTGGATAGCAGTGATTTTGCCTTCCCAAGAAATAGGCAAGACCCTTGTTAGGATCTTCTCAACCTTGTCCTCTTCAATAATGATTCTTCCAAGAGACTTCAGTTCATTAGTCAAGGTTGTGAACCTTGTGTACATCTCTTGAATAGTCTCTCTTTCTTTCATAGTGAAGTTTGCATACTGAGAGTATAGTAGAGTACCTCTTGACCTTTTTACCTGAGGTGTTCCTTCATGGGCTACTTGCAAGGTGTCCCAAATCTCTTTGGCAGTGGTGCATCTTTGGATTCTGTTGTACTCGTCTGGACCTAGTCCACATACTAGCCATTTTTTAGCCTTTGCATTCTTCTCCCATTTCTTTATATCCTCAACAGTGCAATCAGCTCTTGTCTTTGGTATATCTATACCTTCAGCAGTCTTCATCATGGTAGCTAGTGGACTATATCCCAGAGTTCATAGTCTTCTCCAATTAGGTGATCCTTCATCCTATTTTTCCACCATGAGTAGTACTGGCCATTGAAGAGTGGTGGCCTTGCAGTTGATTGACCTTCCCAATTTCCAGGTGGTGCACTCATCTTGATCTTCTCCAAGATGTTAGCCTTTCAAGGATAACCTGCTCTGATACCAACTGATGTTTTAGACTTCAATACTACACAAGAAGATAGGTTACTTTGTGTAGTACTCAATTTTCGAGTGCTGTCTCAGTAGAAGAACCTAGTTCTTCTTGGTGTTCCAACTACTGCTATTGCGTAATAATAAAAAGCAGTAAAGTAAAAACACAGAGATTTTTACGTGGAAAACACCTTGCTCAAAAGGTTAAATAACCACGACCTGCTCTTCAGTAGGATTTGCTCAACTCTTCACTAAAAACTCTAAGTCAAACGGACTTACAAAATAAACTCTTTTGTAATCCTAAGGATTAACTCTAACCCTTTATAGTAACTAGCCCCTAGCTAATTTCTACACACCTCAAGTTAACTCTAACTTGATCAATACGTACCTATTNATCCTACTACAATCAACTAGACTCGATAATCAATCAAGATGGAACTGGTTCTTCTAGTTGAATTGTAGCATATGCATCGCACAATGATTTTGCTAGCAAAAATAACTCTGGGAATTTTGCTTTCAGACCTTTATTCTCTTCAGCTTTGTGCGTGTTGAATTCCAGCAGAAATACATCAAGTATTTATAGAGTCAGTCGTTGAGCTTGTCTTCCAATTCCACTCTATCTGGGTGAACCAATTCGAATCAAACTCAACTCCTTTCTTTTGCTACTTTCCTTACTGAATCCGTCTTCAATTAATCAGATCAGTTTGCAACATTTTCGCATTAGGAGACAATCTCTTGGTTCATTGATATTTCATATTCAAAACATCTCCTAAGCATATACGGTTCATGTTCCAGCTAGTTAGTTCAAGATGTGTGCTCTGATGGACCTCGTTCAACTGGTCAGCCTTTTATCAACCTTCAAAACTATGCAGTGACAAGGGTCAACAGGAACACTTCCAGAGGAGAGAATATTGTCAAGAGCTTCTGCGACAGACATTGAATGACTACATAGCTTACCATTATCCAAAGAAAATGACATTTACCCCAGACAGGTTTGTACAGCTTGGAAGTGTTGTAAGTTGGGTAGGTTTCTTCATCAATCTGACAAACGAGAAGGTACATTGGATGTTTGCATGGTTTCCTAGCAGTAAGTTCATCATCATGTCGAGGGATACTACTTATTAGGGCGTAGCTACTTCAGGTACCGGTGTACCACCACAAACCCTGAAGGGGCACCAGTGCAGATCCCCATCGATGAATGTTCGTGCAACGCTCAACATGTCGATATAAGTTCTCATACAGACGGAAGTACATGCGAAGGAGACCAGCGTGAGGCACAGAGAGCCCCTGCTCAATAGGAGAGAGAAGTTAGCCGTCACTTCATTTTTGAGATGTTGCAAGCACAACAAGTGGCTATTCCTCAGTTGCATAGCCATAAAAAAACTCCGAGCACAGAGCCACTGGAAACGGCTCCTCAAGGTGAACAGGCACCGGAGAGGTCGAGCAACAATGGGTCAGCATCTGACCCTACTATTATGAAGATGCTCGAGGACATCACAAAAATAATCGAGTCAGGTGAAAAGAAGATAGAAGCCAATGACAAAAAGGTGGAGACCTATAACTCGAGGGTCGACCAGATCTCGGGCGCACCTCCGATTCTTAAGGGTGTAGATTCAAAGAAGTTCATGTAAAAACCATTCCCACCAAGTGCGGCTCCGAATCCCATCCCGAAGACATTCAGAATGCCCGATCTCCAGAAAAACAACGGGACCTCGGACCATAATGAGCACATTACTGCCTACACTTCTGCTGTGAAAGGGAACAACCTAAGAGATGAAGAGATTGAATCAGTTCAATTGAATAAATTCGGGGAAACACTATCCAAAGGGGCCATGATGTGGTATCATTACCTCCCCCCGAACTCGATAGATTCATTTGCCATGATGGCAGACTCCTTCGTAAAGGCACATGTTGGTGCCATCAAGGTCGCTACAAGGAAATCTAATGTCTTCAAAATCAAACAAAGAGAGAACGAGATGTTGAGGAAGTTCCTATCCCGCTTCCAATTGGAAGGAATGGAACTACCAACGGTCTCCGACGACTAGGCGGTGCAAGCCTTCACTCAGGGCTTAAATGAGCAGAGCTCAATAGCTTCGAAGCAGCTGAAGAAAAACTTAATCGAGTACCCTGCCGAGGTATGGGCAGTTGTGCACAACAAGTATCAATCGAAGATCAGGGTCGAGGACGACCAATTGGAAGCCCCCTCGGGCTCGGTATATCCTAGCAGAGTCTTAACAAAAGAATCAGGACTTCCAGAGAGAGCCAAGACTGAAAAAAGAAAGGTATCAAGCATACATAGAGAATTAGAGAAATATCCCGAGGTTCAACCTACCTCGAAGTGATCAAAGGATGGACCTAGGCCTAAATGCTCGGGGACTTGTAAAAAATGCGAGGTTCGACAGGCATGCAGAGCCGATAGAAGCACCCCGTCTTTCTGAGTACAATTTCAATATTGACGTTTTCGATATTATATCGGTCATAGGTAAAATCAAAGATACCAGATGGCCAAGACCCGTGATATCAGATCCTTCCCAAAGGTTCCCCAGACTGATATGCGAATTTCACGGTACGTACGGCCACAGGACCGAGGACTGCAGATAGCTCCGAGAAGAGGTGGCCTGACTGATTAGTAAGGGGCACCTTCTAGAGTTTCTCAGTGGCCGGGCCAAAAATCAGTTCTGGGAAAGGCAGGCAAATAGAAAAAATGAAATAAAAGAGCCATAGCATGTTATCCACATGATTATCGGAGGAGTCAATGTCCCCTATTGACCCACTTTAAAACGAACAAAAGTATCCATCACCAGAGAAAAGCGAACTCGGAGCCACATGCCTGAAGATGCCCCTTTCGTTCAGCGAAGAGGACATCGAGACCTTGTCTCAACCTCATAATGAAGCACTGGTAATTTCTTTTGTTTTAAGTAAATTTCAAATTAAACGTGTGCTCGTGGATCAATGTAGCTCGGCCAACATAATTTGGTCGAGGGTGGTAGAGAAACTCGGTTTGCTCAACCAGATCATGCCTGCCTCTCGTGTCCTCAACGAATTCAACATGGCGCGCGAAACAACAAAAGGGGAAATCACCCTTCCAGTCAGCGTGGCCACTACAACTCAAAACCCCTAGTTCCATGTCATCGAAGGCGACATGAGATACAACACATTACTCAGCAGGCCATGGATTCACAGTATGAGGGCGGTACCGTCAACCCTTCATCAAATGATGAAGTTCCCCACGAAGGATGGAACAAAAATGGTGTACAGGGAACAACACGCGGCAAAAGAAATGTTCGCAGTACATGACGTAGCACCGGTGTCGGCACCTTCTACATCGAGGGAGCCAAAAAACAAAAAATTTGTCGAGTAAGCAATCACAAACTACATCATCGATGAACGATTAAAGGACCGTACCATGTCCTTGGAACGAGTAACTAATTCAAATCGAGGCTTGAACGCCACCACAGTTAAGGTACAACCCTCTCCTCTTTCCTTCACGTTTTACACTAACCTATGTGCAGGTGCTCAAATCGGAGAACCCTCCAGATCGAAGGCCTTAGGTTTTAAAGAAAGCGTTGTGCTCTTTTTCCCTCAAATCGGATAAAATGGGTTTTACCAACGAGGTTTTTAACGACGTAAAACGCATATGCTACCTGAGGAGAACTCACCAAGTATCCAAGGCTTCTCTCTGATCAACTGAAATATTGGGGGGCATCCCCCCGGGAGATCACTAAAATATGCCAAAGAGGGTCTCGATAGGAGATTGATGTACTGGACCAAACGGTCTAATGAACCGTGTCTACATAGAACAATCGAACCCTCAATGGTAAAAACATGTACACTTGTACCAAGTAATCAGAGAAGAATCATTCATCGTCAAAACATTTCACGTATCAGAAAAGTCTATTATTTTTACAAGAAGCGGCCCCAGGGCCCGAAGTTCACCGACCACTAGGGAACTGTCCTCAACGGTCATCCCATCGAGTCACGAAAAACTCGAAGCCATAAGAACTCAGGGCTAGCAAATTCAAGAACATAAGCCCTCCATGAGGCAATACCAACTCCATCTCATGGACTGCCCCTGAATGTCGGCTCATCAAGTTGTCTAACTCAAAGCTGTAAGACCTCAGGGACGGCAACTTTAAACTCATAAGCCCTCCACAAGGCAACACCAAACAACATAAACCCTCCATGAGGCAATATCAAACTCTGGCTCAGGCACTGTCCTCGAAAGTCGACTCATAGCAATAAGACCCCAGGGCTGGCAACTTAAAATTCATAACCCCTCCATGAGGCAACATCAAAACAGTAAGACCTCAATCAAGGTATGTACAAATTTGTAAGACCTTAAAAAGGCATAATCCCGATACCAAAGTCAAGGCTATATATCGAACTTATAAAACTCCTAAAAAGGCATACCCTCGATATAGACGCCGAGGCTATCTCACTCGGGGACTAAAACTCTACGGCCAAATACAAATGACCATCGTCATAAGGCTCCGGCCAAACCAAAAGTGACTCGGATACGTCCGACTATATCAATAAAATCACAGGCCTGCAATTACTTAGAAAAAACCCGGTTAAAGGCCGTACCGACCTAAAGCGTAAGAGCCCAAGTCACAAGCTACACTAAAGGTCGTACTGACCTAAAGCGTAAGAGCCCAAGTCGCCAACTACACTAAAGGTCGTACCAACCTAATGTGTAAGAGCCCGAGTCGCCAGTTACAGGTCGTACCGACCAAAAGCGCCTCAGGGCTAATTTAAAAACCTAAGGGTCGATGAGCTCGAGTTGAATCCGACTCAGAGACTAAGCCCGAAATGGTTAACTAAAGCGCCTAAGGGCCAAACGCATAAGAGACTGAGTCGCCAGCCACATTATAGGTCGTATCGACCCTAATGCGTAAGAGCCCACGGGCCAGCCTAAAAAGCCTCGGGGCCAATGTATAACCCCAAGGGTTTTATCTCGAGGACTAATTCATCGAGCTGATTATCGACAAGACAAATCAAAATAAACAAAGAATCTTTCATATATGTATGTACATTATAAGTATACATTCACAACGATCCCACATGAGTTTTTACAAAGAAAAAATAAGGAAAACCTAATCTACTCTAGGGACCAGCTCTCTCGGAAGCCTTCAAATACCAGCATCGGCACCGGAAGAAACGAAAAACTTGGCATCGATCTCATCCGCCTTGGCCTGCTTTATCTCTTCCGAGAGATGAAATCCCCTAGCATGAATCTCTTCAAGCCCCTCCTGAGACCTACATCGGACATATTCATTGCCCCTCCTCTCTCTATCAAAATCTCACATCAGCTCAGCCCGAGCATTGGTAGCATATTTCAAATAGACTGCTACCTTCTTATCGGCCTTCGCCGAACTTCTTCAGCTTCAGCCCGTGCATCCACGACCTCGGCCCTCAGATCAGTCTCGAGCTTGGAAATCTTGCTCGTTTGAATTGAGCTATCTTCTCGGGCATTCCGAAGTTGTATCTCGAGGGAAGGATCCTTGGCCAAAGCATTCCTTTAGGCTGCAACATGTACGCCTATTTGCGCCTTCAACACTTGGCATTCGGAATTAACTTGCCCAACTTTTCCCCAAAGGCGCTCCAACGCTTTGGTCTTTCCCTGCAACTGAAGCACCAAAGCATTAGTTCCCAAAAGCAAGAAAAGAAGCACTTTCTCCATCGGGATAAGGGTTACCTAACACTCGAGATTGCCTTCATAGTTCCGTCTCCGATGCATCTCCTCCCGAAGATGTATCAACTCTTTTGTCTTCTTATTGCAAAGAAGCTTGAGAGATTTTTCCTTAACCAAAGGTTCCCGCAACCTGGTCTCACAGCGAAGCAGCTCGAGCTTGAGTTTGTCAAAAACCTACAAAAGAGAAACTTTGGTTAAAAAAAAATAAAAGATTCATAGATAACAAGACACCGAGGCGAGTGTTCGATGATAGTGGAGGAATTTTGATCTTCCTCTCTCGAGGGACCCCTTCTTCGAAGTTATAGGTATCAGGCCTGGTAGAATCAGCGACCTCTAAAGGGCCCCCAGCTCGAGTCGTAGACAAAGAATCATCCCCCCAATGAGAGCTGGTGTCCACAGAATGACCAACGTATATAAATCTCTCCTCAGCAACGGCATCTCCTTTATGTCTCCGAGAGGGCCCCGCTTCATTGAGGATGTCCTCGTCTACAGAGGATCTTCTTCGCTTATTGTCCTCCTCCGGACCTTCCCTCTCCTCGAAGGGGCATGGTCTTATTTCGGAAAACCCACCAACACCTACGGTGGCAAAGTTAGTATACACAAAAGAAAACATTCATCAAAAGGGAAACCACGTGACTCGTACCATGGTGTTTTGCTTCCCATCTGCCCTTCGACAGATCACGCCACTTGCGTTCGTCGTATGTTGAGGAAGCTGCCAGCCTCCGAGCCCAGGCCATAAGATCGGGGACCTCCCGCAGCACCCACGGGACCGCTGAAAAAGAAAAAAAGAAACTCTCTTACAAATCGGTGAAAGCAAGAGACACTAAGGTACGACGTGGCACTTACGTCTAAAGTTCCATTTTTTGGGAAATGGAAGGAACTCCGTTGGAATGATATCGACGGTCCTCACTCGAACAAACCGACTCATCCACCCTCTATGTCGGTCCTCATCATCACTGGCAATGAAAGGCTTGGTGGACCAGCGTCGTAGTGCAATCAGGCCTCGACAATGATGAGGCCTGTATAATCTAATAAGGTGGCTGAGGGTAAACTCGAGCTCAGAATTTTCGGTGAAGTACCTCATCATCAGCACTATCCACCAAAAGGACGGATGAATATGCGCCGAGGTGACTCAGTACCTTCTGCAGAATTCGAGCACAAGTCGGTCGAGGGGGCCTAAGGTGAACCGGTATGTATACATGGTCAAGTATCCCTCTACATAAGTCATGACATTCTCTTCTCGAGAGGGTATCTGCAGCATCACATTTTCCCCCCAGCCACAGTCTCTCCTCACGGCCTCGAGGTGGTTTTCTTCTATTGATCTGACGAACCTCGAAGCATGCTCTCGATGGCCCGGCGCATCGAAGGGTTTCTCTAATGCGAAGTCCTTCTTTGGAGCAAAGCAGTACGAAGTCAACTCACCATACGCTAGCGGTATACTACCGGCCAAGCTAGGAGCAGAGGAAGAATTTCCCTCTTCTTGGTGAACAGATTCAGGCACAGCAGCCATAACTATTCAAACAGAGATAAGTAGGAAGGAATGAAAATAGTTTTTGATAATATGAGAAAGGAATGGAAAAGTTGAAAGGAAAGTTAAGTTTCACAAAGATGCAAGAGTTAGAATGAAGAAGGAGCAAGAATATATATAGAGCGAAAAGCGGCCAACCAACTACTTTTAATGCCATTCAATTTCTGACAAAATCGTCACAACTTTTGGGTAAGTGTACCGGTGGGGCCACCTCGGTTCACTTCACGGTCGCATCACTTAAATGATAAAGTCATACGGCATTCGTGGATAGAAGCTCACATACCGACCTAGCCTCGAGAAGGCGTCCGGTCTTAGGGGGATCTACTATTGCAAGTGCGAGTTCCGAGGAGCTAAGAATCGAAGCATGAAACTCAATTGGTGCGTAAACATTACGAGACAAAGTTTGTGCGATATGTACTAAGAGGTATTCTATTTCAAAAAATGTATTTACAGAGGTGTTTCATACAAAAAATTCCCCCGAAGGGTCCCATATGCAGAAAGAAAACAAAGCAAAATAAACAGGAGTCTACTCTTCGCCTTCGCTGCTGTCCGAGCCGCTTTTAGAGCTCTTGTCCAACGTAGTCGGCATTTCTGTTTCTTCATCCAGGGCCCTGGCTTCTTCGATATCGGAAGAAAGATAGATGCCCTTAGCACTCACTTCCTCGAGGGCTTGTCTCCTGGCTTGAATACAGTCATAAGAAACCGCCCGAGCCAGCTTTAACTCGGCCTTCTCAGATGTAACGACCCGCCCGGTCGTTTTGCGTTATCGGACCCTGTTCCCTCAAATGAAACTTTCCATAGCGGCTTTTTTATGATTTATGACTTGCAGGTACTGGTGGTCCGGGTTTCAGAGGCGTTTAGAGGGCAATAGGAACAATTGGTTCCTTACGGTTGGCCTTTAAGGCCAAGTTTGACTTCGGTCAACATTTGGGTAAACGACCTCGGAATCGAGTTTCATCGGTTTTGGTAGCTTCGTGTGATGATTTCGGATTTGGGCGTATGTTCGTATTGGGTTTCTGATGACCCGGGGGAATTTTGGCGCCCAATATTGAAATAAGAAGTTCCTTAAGTTCATATTTTCGTTTGGGATGTGTTTTTGTGTTATCGAGGTCCCAACGGAATTCCGAGATCGGGAATAGTCCCATTAAGTTAATTATGACATGCCTGCAAAATTTGGGGTCATTCCGATTGTATAGGTCGGTTCAGCGCGCTGTGAGCGAAGTCTAGAAAACTTAAATTCCTAAGTTTGGTTCTTGGGGTTTGGGGGTGTGATTTTGAGTTTTACCGTTGTTTTGGGTTTTCCTAAGGCTCGAGCGAGTACGTATTATGATTTGGGACTCGTTAGTATGTATTGATTAGCGCTCAGGAGGGCCCAGGTGCCTCCCTGGCTCCTAACGAGGCCGAAAATCAGCTAAAACAACTGCTGGTACAGTTGTTGCTGGTGTGACCGCAGGTGCAGTTGCCAAGCTGCAGGTGCAGGACTGCTCCTGTGGTCCCAGCCTCGCAGGTGCAAAAACCCAGGGGCCCTCTACCTTTGCAGGTGCGGGAAAATTTCTGCAGGAGCGGGTCCGCTGGTGCAGAAACCCCTCCGCAGGTGCGATCCCCAGCCCCCTCGCCATTTTCCGCAGGTGCGATTCCTTTCTCGCTGGTGTGGTCCCTGGGTTGCAGGTGCGGAAACACCTGTAGGCAGACCTAATTAAATGTTTAAACACGGGTTTTCCACATTATTTCTCATCCCAAACTCTATTAGAGAGCATTCAAGCTTGAGCAACACCCTCCACGACCTATATAGTGCTAAGGTGAGTAATTCCTCTCTATTTTCCTAAATTTTGCATGGAATTCAACTAGAATTAATTATTAAAACATCAAAAGTCAAGAATTTGGATAGTACAAGTTAGGGTTCTTAAGAATTTGATAAATCACTCAATGATTGCCATGCATTCCAATAAGGTTGCATAATCTTGATCCTTAGGCTACGAGTGAGTGACCCCTTTAATAATTCTCAATTTTCGAGCATGCGGGCTCGGGGTTGAAATTGGATAATTCTTCAAGAATGGTGTTTTTGATTAATAGGTTAATTCTTCTTCTTTGATCATGAGTTGATGTAATTATACTATATTTGGCTAGTTACGAGCCGTCGAGGGTAGATTTTGGAGATTCAGGCGCATCCTTGATCCGAGGGGTGGTTTCGTCACGAGGTGAGTCTTCTTTCTAACCTTATAAGGGGGAATTGTCCCCCTAGGTGATTTAAATGCTATATGTGAAAATTTTTGGGGGCTACGTACGTACAAAGTGACGAGAGTCCGTACGTAGCGGCTATTTCTATTATGTCCGGGTAGTTAGGCCCACATCATGCCTTGCGTTTTACTTGATATGGACTATATGCGTGCTGAATTTACATTTCATATTGTCTACATTCTCGAAGTTATGAAATTTGAGAAAAACTTGTAAGAAATTTGGTTATGGAAAGGCATTCTCTTTTAAAAAGGAATAATGTATGTGCATGTGACCGCTTCGCAAATTGTATTCCACGAGCGGAGTGTGATTTCCCCCACTCTATTCAGAGGCGCACTTTTGGGACGGGCCTATCGATCCTTCGGCAGTGCGCGGAGAGATTGAGAGATGCACTTTTGGGACGGTTCGATCGATCCCTCGGCAGTGCATGGAGAGATTGAGAGACGCACTTTTGGGACGGGCCGATCGATCCCTCTGCAATGCGTAGAGAGGCTGAGAGATGCACTTTTGGGACGGGTCGATCGATCCTTCGGCAATGCATAGAGAGCTTGAGAGGTGCATTTTTGGGACGGGTCGATCGATCCTTCGGCAGTGCACGAGCGAGACTATCCTATGACTCCCGCTGGTTGTCCTCACCCTGCATGTGTATGCTTTATTTATTATTAAATTTTATGAAATTGATCTGACTGATATTTTGGAAAAAGTGAAGTGGTAATTGTTTTATTTATCCTTAGTATTCTTCCTGGATTTCAGTATCTTATATATATACTTGTTGCTTCACTGCCTTACATGCCTACTATTTTATTACATTCTGTTAATTTATATTGTTGGACCTTAGTGAGTGTCATGTCGACTTCTCGTCACTACCTCTTCGAGGTTAGGCGGGATACTCACTGGGTACATATATATATTTATGTACTCATACTGCACTTCTGTACTTAACTGTACAGGTTCTGGGGCTGGTGTTTCGAGTTATCCGACCGGAGCTTGACATATTCCAGACCTGACTCCACGGTGAGCTGCCTCCCTTGGCGATTCCCAGCTATGCTATGGAGTTATCTTTTGTTTATTCCTGTCTATATCCTTTCAGATAGCAGTACCTCTTGTATCTTCTTTTGTATATTTTACTAGTTGCCCATTGACTTGTGACACTAGTTCCTGGCACGCACT
>ML435747.1:28427-46377 GCA_005239525.1 Nicotiana knightiana
GGGGGGGATCACGATCATTTTGGCTGTATGTACTTAAATTGCTAAAATGCTTCCGCTTTTATTTTAAATAAGTTAAGTGTAAAACTTTGGGGAACATGTGGGCTTGGTATGTTAACAAGGAAAACTTCACTAGTAAGTAATCGTTGGCTTGCCTGACCCCGGTGTTGGGTGCCATCACGACCCGCGTGGGATTTTGGGTCGTGACATCATATATCTCTGTGGCCCGATCATTCGTAGCAGCATCTCTCTTATATGAGGAGACATATTCAGCAACCTCGGACTTGGCAGCAAACAGTGCAGTAACCTCCTCCTGAGCACCTCGGAGAAGGTCTTGAACCGAGGATAGCTTCCCCCGAAGCGCCTTCCTCTCTGAAGCCGCAGCATCATTTAGCCGAGCCAGCTCTCGGATTTCGGCATCCTTGGCCGCAACCTCCTCCCAAAGCCGCTCCGCATGGGCATCCTTCTACTTAATCTAAACAGCTGAAAATAAGTCGGTCAGCACAAGTCATTGCAACTAGGATAAAAGTATGGGTACCAGCATACCTGCTCGGTAAGGTCAGCCCTCTCCTGAAGTGCTCTCTCCAGGTTGACCCGAAGGTTGGTCAATTCCTCCTCCTTTCGATCACATAGAGCCTTCAGCTCGACAGACTCCGACATGAGCCTGATCCACCCCGAAAGGTCCTGGACCGCGCCGGGAAACTGTTGGTCCCAAACGCACACGCAAGTATACGTGGTCGTACAAGTAATATAATGATAAATCGAGTGTCGAACCCACAGAGACTTGTGTAAACTACTTATTAAATAACTATAATTGTTATTAAATCAAGCCAAAATAAAATCTAGGAATATAACTATATTATACTACGATTCAAAGAAATAACAAATTATCAAGTAACAAGTTGATTGTTGTGTATTTAATAGAGACAAATATTCCAGAGTTGTGATCAATTCACCACTTGTATTTCATTCTAATTAACTCTCTCTTTCATATAATTCACTCATGGTTTCTAATTAATCGATAAATGCTCTCATAGCCTTCTCCCGAAGCACTACTCGCCTATTCTCAATAGATTAACGCCTATATTCCTATAAAATTAATCTATCAGAACACATTAAGATTACGATATTTAATTAAGCACGGTGACTAGGTATATTCCTACCCTAACCACAAATCCGCTCCTTTGAAGGATTAAGATCGCGCTCTCTTCAATTCTTCTCTAATCTATACACGGCTTTCCCAAGCATAGCATAGATAGTATATAGAACCTAACTGCTGGCCAGACAATTAAGCAATTAAACACAGAATTGAAGAAACAACCATATATTGAGTGAATTAAAATCAAGGTTAATCTAATGTCGAATAACAATATTCATGGCTAAATCCCAACCCTAGAACAATGGGTGTTTAGCCACTCATGCTTAAATCAAACAATTGCATAAGTGTCGAATTAATTGTAAATACTAGAAAAAGATGAAGAAAACTGAGAATCCTTAGCTCCCTAGCAATCCTGTGTGTATTATACCTCCAAAGTGGCGTCCAACCCTTCAAAAATAAGCTTAGACTTGCTTTTATACGTGTTGGGTAGGTTTAGGGCCGAAATAACCGTGTCCCGGGCAAAATAGGATAAAATTCTCGTCACGGCGCCCTTGCTAGCGTCGGGCGCCCGCCAGGGCACTTCCCCATATTTAGTTACTGCCCACAACGCCACATGTGGGGCTGGGCGCTACCTGTGGCACCCAAATTCGCAATTTTCCCGGTTTCGTCCGTTTTGGCTCTAATTTCGCGCGTTTCGCCCCCAATTGATCCCGAATCATTCCTAAAGATAAAAAACACTTCAAATTAATATAAATCATCACATTTAACATCTAAAACTCACGAAACAAAAGTAAAATATGAGGCGATATACATAAAAATAATACACTTTAAGCTAAACATCAACACCCCCCACTTAGACTCGTGCTCGTCCTCGAGAAATGGGACAATCTACTACCCTTCAACACGTACCAAGTTCATTATCAAGGAATATTTTACTTTTAAATCACACACCTTACCCCTTGACTATAATCGATACCGGCAATCAAGTATGAACATACAAAATTTCACATTCTTCCCCTTCTTTAAACATGCCCAAGTATAACAATTTAATCAATCATACCAACAACCTATTTGCAACCATCCAACCTCAAGAGTCAACTTGCAACCACTAAGCCCTCTCAATTCATGCACCTACCCAGCAAGAAAGTTTACAGCATTACCAATCGTTCATGAGATCATGTGCCCTCACCAACAACAAAAGAGTGAATATAACTAGTCCACACATTCAAATATGCTTTTGAACATAATTTAAGGACACCACACAATTGAAAAAATTCACTCACTCTCACAAAGAATTCATATGTATCCTGTGGTCGTACCATAAGCTTGCTCGTAGTGTAGATCTCTACTAATTTAAGTTAGCCAAATCTAGGATCAATTAGGACTTTTAAGGTTGTAATGTAGGCTAAGGGACGGGTAGGATATATTTAGGAATAGTGACTAACCCTCCTAAGCATTTTAATACACTACCTTCACAAATCAACATATATTATTCTCAACCAATTCCCTTGCCACAACTCATATTCAACATAGCCCTTTTTCAATTAAGCACTTCTATATTTTCATTAGCACAAATTAATAAAAATTGGAAGTGTGTATCTTTTTGTACATACTTTTACTATCATTTTTTTTTCTTTCTTTCCTACACACACCCCATACATGAAGATTCAATGGCTAGTGATTTTTTAATACAATTTTAGAGCACCAACGGGCCTTTCCATGGCTCCACTCAAAAGCTACTCCCCAAAATCTCACCTTACTTCTTTTAGCGACTAAGTGCCTTAGGAGTAAAAGGTGCAAAAATCTCAATTTAAGAACAAAATAGGGGTACGGCTTGTAATGTGGGTACCAAAGAAAAGGTCAAAAGGCTCAAAGGGCTAGCAATGGAAATTTCTAATTCTCATGTGATAAGCACATCCATGATCAAACAAGAAAAATGCCTACGTCATCCCCTAGACTAGAATAACCTACAATTTCGCTTTGATTAACACACGGGGCAATTTCTAGACTACATAGGATAGCATAGAAAATCACTAAACCCCACTCACACATTGCACATGACTCAATCACAACGGTTTTATTCAACTCTCAAGTCAATCAAGCACACAAAATTGAGAGAATTAAGCAATATTACACTATGTGGCATACAAGTCAAGCAACTGAGCTAAGGCGTCACAAAATAGGCTATTTAATTTTACTCAGGCATCACATGTCAAACCAAATACAAGGGAAAGCAGAATGTATGTCATAACCTAATATGCCAGCACCAAACATGCCAAAGGGTATTTCTAAGTTACTTAGTTTCTTCCTAACTACTCTAAAAAAATTAATATTAAGTGCCCGGTTCAAGTTACACCCTTGGAAAAAAACTGGTGCCCAAAGAAAAACCAAGGGATACTACCTAACTATCCTACAAAAAGCACCAAAAAAATCTTTTTGGTGTTTTTAAATCGGACTTTATCCCTCAAGAAAATTGTCCAACAGATCCATCTTTGGGAAAAGTCCAAGATTTTTCTAAAAAATAATAATTTTATACAATTACACCACAGAAAGTAGTTTCCCCACCCTACACTTATGTTATGCATAGTCCTCGATGCATGATCACAAAGAAAAACATTAAAACAAGGGTGAGAAATATTCCCTGAGACCCTCTCGGGCCTAGCTCGGACATGATTCTCAATCTTTAGAGTCGGGACGACCCCACACTTAAGCTCAAACATGCCCCTCAGCTTCAACTTTGGGTACTCAGACTTCCCCTACTCTGTAAAATAAAAACAACACAAAACTTGACACTTAAAAAAATAAGAAAAAATAAAAGATATACAGGATGGGTTGCCTCCCAACAAGTGCCTTATTTATAGTCGTGGCACGACTCTGCTACTCTGCTCAGGCTGGGCGCTTTCTCTTCTTCTTTCTCCCATGAAGCCTAGCCTTTTTACACGCTCTTAACGGGTCTCCTTTTTCATCTCTGGCTCTTTTCTCAATTATCTTTACACCCTTAACTTGCAACACCACCTCCTCTGGATCACTGCCATTCACATAAGGACACTTCTCTATCCCCTTCACGTCGACCAAAGTAATCATGCACAGATCCTCATAATGCTTTGGGAGTTTAAGTGCCTTGTACACATTAAAAGTCACCTCCTCATCGACAACTCTCATTTTTAACTTCCCTTCCCTCACATCAATAATTTCTCCACCAGTAGCTAAGAACGGTCGCCCCAAAATAATGGGCACTTCCTCATCTTCCTCGTAATCAAGCACAATAAAATCAACGGGAAGAATAAACTTTCCCACTCGAACTAACACATCCTCAATAATTCCTTCTTGCATAACTAGTGACCTATCTGCTAATTGTAAAGTGATTGTGGTAGGTCTAAGCACCCCCAATCCGAGTTTCTTGAACAAAGAAGAGGGCATCAAATTTATACTAGCCCCTAAATCACACAGGTCTCTACCAACTTCTTGTTTTCCAAGAGACAAAGGAATTGTGAAACTCCCAGGATCCTTCAACTTAGGAGGAAGTTTACTCTGAACCCTGGCACTGCACTCTTCAGTAAGTGCAACTGTTTTGAACTCTGCATGTCTTCATTTGTTTGCCACAATTTCTCTGAGATACCTTGCATACTTAGGCACTTCTTGCAAAATTTCCACCAAAGGCAAATTCACACTCACTTGGCTCAACATATCTAGGAATCTTTAGTATTTAGCATCATCTTTTTGCCTCTGCAGTCTTTGTGGAAACAGAGGTGGTGGCCTTGTTTCAATTACTGGCTCAAGTCCTTTATCATCTTTCTCATTCCCCTCAACTGGCTTGGGAACTAATTCTCCTTCTGGATGAGTTGTATCCTTCTTTGTCTTTGGAGCTTCTTCTAGTATTCTTCCATTTCTCAAGGTATTTGCATTGACTTGAGCCTTAGGATTGGGCTCAGTATCACTAGGAAGAGCTCCTACTAGTCTGGTATTTTGGGCACTAGCAAGTTGTCCCATTTGGCGTTCCAAATTTCTCATTACTGTTGCTTGGGCCTGGTGATCAGCCATTATTTTCTGATTGAAAGCAAGTTGGTCGTTCATCATTCTCTTCATAATCTCCTCAAGTCTAGCTGATTGTTGTTCAACCTGAGGTGGTCTGTATTGTTGTTGAGGTACTTGAGGCCGATATTGATTCTGATTGCCTTGATTACCACCCCAAGAGAAATTTGAGTGGTTCCTCCAGTTGGGATTGTAAGTGTCCCCATACTGATTTGTTTGGCCTTGATTTACATTACCCATAAAATATACAGACTCTGGACTTGATGGGCATAGATTGCTCATGTGACCCTCTCCACAGACTTCACAAAATACCTGAATCTGTTGAACTGGTTGCACTGGCTGGGCCTGTTGCAGTGGTTGAGACTATTTCTTGTTAATGATCAGGGTCATCTGATTGACTTGGTTAGTCAATGTAGAGATCTGAGCTGACAATGCTAAGACAACATCTAGTTCAAGAACCCCTAGTGACTTTTGAACCACATTCCTTCCCATCTCACCTTGCCAGTCTGGATTGCTTTTCAAGAATTTATTCAATAATGCAAATATTTCATCATAATTCTTCTCCAATACCTGACCTCCAGCTGCTGCATCTACCACAATTTTTGTTAGGGGATGGAGCCCCTCAATGAAAGTGTGAACTAACACTTCGTTTGTCTGGTTGTGATGAGGAGTCTCTAAGTAGCCCCTTGAACCTTTCCCATGCTGAATATAAAGATTCTCCTGCTTTCTGTTTAAAGGAGACTATCTCACTTCTGATCTTTGCAGTCTTTCCTGAAGGGAAAAACCTTGCCAGAAATTTTATCGCCAAATCGCTCCATGTTGTAATGGAATTAACTGGTTCTGCCTTTAACCATCGCTTTGCTTCTCCCAACAGATAGAATGGGAAAAGCATGAGCCTCACATAATCTTGTGTGACCCCGTTAGTGATATAAGTATCACTAATCTCCAAGAAGTTCAGAATGTGCTGTTGAGGATCCTCGTGTGGAAGACCCATAAACTGCCCGTTTGCATGAAGTAACTAGATCATGCTCTGTTTCAGCTCAAAGTGCCCAGTGATTCTGGGCTTCACGATGCTGGAGGTAACATTAGCAATACCGGTCATTTCAACCTCCTGAACGACCATGTCCTCTGCCATGTTCACAGGAATTTGAATGAGGTCCTGAATATTGTTTGTATCCCTTGCTTCCCTCAACCTCCTGTGAAATGTTCTCTCAGGTTCGGGGTCAAAGCCGTCAAGTCTGTCTTGGCTTCTGACACTACACATTCAATAAACTTGTTCCTGAGATTAGAGTAACAATCAAGTAACGTTAGACTGGACAAAATAAACAATTAAAGCAAAAACTAGAAAGTAGTATATATTCAAGTCCCCGACAACGGCGCCAAAAATTTGTTGGTCCCAAATGCACACGCAAGTATATGTGATCGTACAAGTAATATAATGATAAATCGAGTGTCAAACTCACAGAGACTTGTGTAAACTACTTATTAAATAACTATAATTATTATTAAATCAAGCCAAAATAAAATCCAGGAATGTAACTATATTATACTACGATTCTAAGAAATAAACAAATTATCAAGTAACAAGTTGATTGTTGTGTATTCAATAGAGACAAATATTCCAGGGTTGTGATCAATTCACCACTCGTATTTCATTCTAATGAACTCTCCCTTTCATATAATTCACTCATGGTTGCTAATTAATCGATAAATGCTCTCATAGCCTTCTCCCGAAGCACTACTCGCCTATTCTCAATAGATTAACGCCTATATTCCTATGAAATTAATCTATTAGAACGCACTAAGATTACGATGTTTAATTAAGCACGGTGACTAGGTATATTCCTATCCTAACCACAAATCCACTCCCCTGAAGGATTAAGATCGCGCTCTCTTCAATTCTTCTCTAATCTATACACGGCTTTCCCAAGCATAGCATAGATAGTATATAGAACCTAACTGCTGGCCAGACAATTAAGCAATTAAACACAGAATTGAAAAAACAACCATATATTGAGTGAATTAAAATCAAGGTTACGCTAATGTCGAATAACAATATTCATGGCTAAATCACAACCCTAGAACAATGGGTGTTTAGCCACTCATGCTTAAATCAAACAATTGCGTAAGTGTTGAATTAATTGTAAATACTAGAAAAAGATGAAGAAAATTGAGAATCCTTCGCTCCCTAGCAATCCCGTGTTTATTATTCCTCCAAAGTGGCGTCCAACCCTTCAAAACTAAGTTAGACTTGCTTTTATATGTGTTGGGTAGGTTTAGGGCTGAAATAACCGTGTCCCGGGAAAAATAGGACAAATTTCTCGTCACCGGTGCCCTAGCTAGCGCCGGTATTTAGCTACTGCCCACAGCGCCACAGGTGGGGCTGGGTGCTACCTGTGGCACCCAAATTCGAAATTTTCCTGGTTTCGTCCGTTTTGGCTCTAATTTCGCGTGTTTCGCCCCCAATTGATCCCGAATCATTCCTAAACATAAAAACACTTCAAATTAATATAAATCATCACATTTAACATCTAAAACTCACGAAACAAAATTAAAATATGAGGCGATATACATAAAAATATATATACTTTAAGCTAAACATCAGAAACCAGACAGTGGATGCACAGTCAAAAGAAAGAATATTCAGAACCGTTAGAAAGAAAAAAGAGGTGTTAAAGCATAATAATCATGAGAGTACTTACGTTTCATGTTCCACTTCTCCGAGAACGGCAGTCTATCAGCGGGGATGACGTCCGAAGTTCTGACTATGACGAATCGGCTCATCCATCCCCGATCCTTATCCTCGTCAATACAGGCGAGGAACGCCTTGGTGGATCGGCGGTGCAGTTTAATCAGGCCTTCATTGAAGAGGCAAAGGTTGTACAGTCTAATCAAAGGGTCGAGGGTAAAAGTCATTCCCTCGACCATATTGGCAATATACCGGAACATGTATACGATCCTCCAAAAATAAGGATAGTTATGACCGAGTGTCACTCGGTACTGATGGAAAAAATCAAGAATCATCGGGTCAATCGGTGGAGAAGAAGAATCGTCGGGACCTAAGGTGAAGGGATATGTATATACACTAAGGAAGCCAGCCTTGTACATAACTATGCTCTCATCAACCGTAGGAATGTCTACTCCAACCGCCTCCCCCCAGCGGCAATCGAGTTTTACACTCCCTATATCCGATACTACACTTATGTATCGGGACATGGGCTCGTATCGGCCCGGGGTAGAAGGTGGTTTTTCTATTGTGAAGCCAGAAATGGTGTCAAAAGGGCCTGGGATGCATTGTTCGATGGTAGGAGGAATTTTGGACTTGCTCTTAGACGGAGGTGACGAAGAGGCGACTCCCTCTTTTTGCGGAACCGTTTTTGAAGTTTTGTCCATGATAATAATCGAGTTTTAAAACGAGAAGACGAGAAAACATACACAGGCAGAAGATAGAAATGGAAAATGCTTAGCTAAATTTGAAGGTTTGGAGAAGATGAAGAAGATGCAAAACTATGAAAAGGTAAGAGATTCTAGTATTTATAGAAGCCCTTTTGGGCATGCTTGAACGGTAGGGTCGAAATCGTGACGGTTCATGGGCTTCTCGAGAATTGTGTTTGACAGCAACCTTAGTGCAGCTTTTCATGTCACTTCATTTAATGCTCTGAAGGGAATGACGTCATAATAGGAACATCAAAAAGGCAAAAGTCAAGAGCGTTTCTTAGCTCTTCACTCTAAGAAACGCGGGGACTATCTGTATACGGCTAAAATCGGAGAGCCCGATTTTACGGTCACTACGACGCTCAGAAGGCTCGAAGGTTCGAGTTTTGGCATCAAGGGGTCATATCGAAGGCCCTCGGTCTCGAGGCAATGCATACCGAAGATCGACGTGGAAAGGCGGGAGACGTCCGAGAGGCACGTGGTTAAAGCTGACAAAGTATAAAAATAGTACAAGCCCGTATTGTGGCAGTAAAGGGTTGTACTAGCCATATCTCTTTGAATTAATTACACATGTACTATGTTGGGCTTCCCACTTATGTATAAAGAGGACCCTTGTCACTTTATAAAGACACATGATACTCAATATACAAGAACAAGAACAAACTCTGCTCTTTAACTAAAAACATTCTCTACAATTGCTTCATTAATCTATTACTTCTCATTTATTGTGTTCTTGACTTATTCTTCATTTATTACTTGTTACTGATCATAAATAGGCCACTCTTAAGGCTTTTAGCATTATTATATCATTATCGATATCCCACTGTCATAGCTTCTAAAGCTCTACCTCGAGGCCCTTACCGACCACCCCCGGGACCGATCCCTCCGCTGCTCGGTTTGCATAATCAAGTTTCCTTTCGTTCTTATTTTGTTTCCTCGCTTAACATTCAGTATCTATTACCTAATCAACCGGTATTAAAATAGATCACGTATTTTTAGAACCACATAATCAAATATAATTGTAATTACTATTTTCAAGGTAAACAATAAGGCTAAATGCCATTAGTAACTTTATTATTATTGTCAATTTAGTGAAGGTTTGGCTCATTTTCGCATTAATGAAATGACACAATTATTGGCATCAATTTTCTCCAAGTCTATGGGTCGTGTAGGCCTACCTCGGTCACAACGAGGTACCCAAATTAGGATGCTAATTATTACATGACTTTGTAAAACATGTTTAATATTGCAAGAATTCTTTCAATACCCCTTACTAACTTGGTTACCTTTTTCTTTTTCTTTTTCTTTGTTTTTGATTATTCCCATTCCCCAAGGTTGATTCGGGCATACTGGCATCGTCCGCATACCACACTAGATCCAGAGGTCCTCCACTCCTCCTCCACCAAGCGATCCTAAAAGCAAGAACAAGGGCAACGGGAAAATGGATGATCTAAGTGGTATGATAAAGGATAACGCTACCATGGTAGAGAATGTCGAAACTTCAGATGGACGAAGCACTCCGGCATAGAATGAGCTGGTCTTACATTTGGAACAGAAAATCTCGGAGTTACAAGGAGAACTTGAGCAGGTCCGAAACTTAGCAAACCTCTCTCTCACCCTCAATGTCCCTGATATTAACCAACAAAATCCAACTACACAAAACCAAACGCAATCCCAAAATACACAAAACCGAAACCCACCACCAAATCCTCCTACACCACACCAGTACCCCACACCTCCTCAAAACCTTAATCCTGCCCCAATACCAACTCATCAACAACACCATCACCACCTAACCCAATACCTACAGACCACTACTTATCAAACTCCCCAGAATGTAACATAACCCACTCCTGATCCCCTAAAATCAACAAATGACCACCCTTATGCCTAGATCCCCGGAGTCCATCAAAGCAATCCAATATATGTGGAAAACCTTACCCCGCACTTCGCAACAAACCCTATACATACCTGAATCAACCGAGATGGACCTGCTCATTAATAACATGGTGGAGGAACTCAAGAAGCTCACTGGCAGAGTTTAGAATCTTGAAGGTGGTAAAGGCATTGAAGGCTTAAACTATGAAGACTTGTGCATTCAGCTAGACGCAGAATTGACGAAGGGTTACAAACCTCCCAAATTTGAAATGATCGATGATACTGGCAATCTGAAAGTACATCTGAGGACATATTGTGATAAGCTTTTAGGACTGGGCAAAAATGAACAAATCTGCATAAAACTGTTCATGCAAAGCCTCACAGGAGATGCATTGTCATGTTATGTCAGCCAGAACCCAAAGAAGTAGGTCAGTTGGGTAAGCATGGCGTCAGGCTTCATGAATAGATTCAGGTTCAACACGGAGAATGTGCCAGATGTTTTTTGCATTCAAAACCTCAAGAAGAAACCAACAGAAACCTTCCGCGAATATGATGATCGATGGAAATCTGAGGCGGCGAAAGTAAGGCCAGCGCTCAAAGAAGAACAAATAAACATGTTCTTCGTCAGATCTCAAGACCCGCAGTATTATGAAAGGTTGATGGTTATTGAGAACCACAAATTCTCCGACATCATCAAGTTTGGAGAAAGAATAAAAGAATGGATCAAAAGTGGGATGGTGACAAATTTTGAGGCACTACATGCCACGAATAAAGCCTTGCAATCGGGAGGTATTTCAAAGAAAAATGAAGTAGGTGTTGTAATGGTAGCCCAAGGTCCTAAGTCTCCTCTCACATACCAAACACCTCCACCCACATATCAGCCTTCACCCCCCAGATACCAACAACCTGCTATCACCTACCACGTCTATAACACTCAACCAGCATATTACCATTATCCTCTACCCTCTCGCCAAAACTACCAAAAACCATGACCAAACATTGACCGCAGACCACCTAGAAAATACGCCTTAAATGTTGAGACCATAGACCAACTATACGAGAGATTGAAGGTTGCTGGTTATGTCACTCTCATTTATGCCATTGCTATGGAGAATTATTTTCAATGGATTAACCCCAACAAGACATGGGCCTAACATTCAGGCATGAAGGGTCATCCAATTGATGAGTGTCTCACACCGAAAGACAAGATTCTGACATTGATCGACAACAAGGTCATACAGGCAAAGGAAACTGCACCAAACATATGTAACAATCCTCTCTCGAATCACAGTGGTGAGGGAGTGAATGTAATAGAGACTGACGAAGAATGGAACCTGGAAGGGTCAGTCAGACTTATTCGAGAGGGGGATGATCCTAGATGTCTTTGGTCACCCTCACACCAGTTGTGGTAGAAACCCAAGCACTGCTTGAGGTCGAAGTAACTACACCGTTCACTATGATGGTAGCTCCCACACCATCCTACAAGTCTGATGTCATCCCATGGGTCATATTGCGGAATCCAGGAGAAAAGGAAAAGCAAAGATGAAAGAGACAGGCACGGCACAAGGCATGACTAGAACTAGTAGAGTTTATGCACCTGAAAACTTGGGAGGAACAAGCAAGAATGCTGCATCTAAGCCTCCTATTGTCGAGACAGGTACTGATGACCTTTGGAGAAAGGTACAAGCAAGAGAATACTCTGTTGTCGATCATCTTATCACTGCTGCAAAACTCCGACACACACATGAATGCCTTAATGAAAGTGTTGAGTGAAGCTTATGTATCCACCAACATCACTAGTGTTCGGGCAGGTACTGGGGAGCCACAAAATCACCTTTCATGAAGATGAGTTACCACTAGAGGGACTATGTCACAATAAGCATTACACATAACAGTGCGATTTGATGATAAGTTCATCGCCAGGATTCTAATAGATGGAGGATCTAGTCTCAACATATTCCTACTAACTACTCTAAAGAGTTTGGGTAAATTCCTGCACAAGATGTGGATAGGAAGCATGAATGTGAAGGCGTTTGATGGATCCCAAAGGCCTACAATCGGAGAAATCAACCTCAACCTACAGATGGGCCCGACCTGGTTTGATGTCGAGTTCCAAGTGTTGGATATATCTGCCACCTATAACCTATTGTTGGGACGAACCTGGATACACGTTGCTGGGGTGGTGGCTTCTACTCTACATTAGGCTGTGAAGTTTGAATGAAATCATCAAGAAGTGATTATCCATAAGGATGGAAGTAACCCCATCTACACTAATCAGATTGTTCCAATCATCGATAATAGGAAGAAGTTGGGTGGAGAGACGTACCATCGCATTGAGCGAGTCAATGCCATTGAAAAGGATCGATGGTGGAGTAACAAGATAGAAAGCATACTACTACAGAAAGGGTATGAACCTGGCAAAGGTCTCGGCAAAAACTTCAAGGGTTCACCAATCATGTACAACCGCAGTGTCATGGTACAACTTTTGGGATTGGATATGAATATACTTGGTAAGAGTACCAGGACTGGTCGCCTCCATGGTGTGGTCCTTATTATCCACTAGAATAACCGATACCACCTCTGCACCACACATTCCAACAAGCAGACATAATTTGGGGATATGAGGAAGATGAAGTCTTAGTAGGCATGAGGAAGATATTTTTAGATGAAGAAGATATGGATTGCAGTGCGATAGTTGAGGAGGAGGAGGAGGAATACCTCATCATTCAGACTTGTGATGACCCGATACATCTTATGATTTAAAATCTAAATCTATAATACGAAGCCTTAAAAATTCATGTTTAGTCTTCCTCAATTTTCGTGCACAGTCTGAGCGCCTTTCCGGAAAGATTTTATGTTAAAAACTGATAAAAATAAGAAAATTTACCTAAAAACTTCATTTGAGTTGACTTCGGTCAACATTTTTGGTAAACGAACCCGGATTCATATTTTGATGGTCCCAGTGGGTTTGTATTGTGATTTAGGACTTGGGCGCATGCCCGGAATCGAAATCGAAAGTCTCTAGCCCGAGATATCGGACTATGTCAAAATCTGAAAGTTGAAAGCTTAGTGAAATTGAAGTGTTTGACCAAAGTTTGAATATTTGGATAACGGGTCCGTATTTTGGTTCCAGAACCCGGTATAGGTCCAATGCTGTATTTATGACTTATCTGTGAAATTTGATAAAAGCAGAGTTGATTTAACGTGATTCAAACATCCGGTTGTGAAAATAGGAATTTCAACGCTTTCCTAAAAATTTCATGTGATTTGGGGTTCAATTCATAGTTATAGGTGTTATTTTAGTGATTTGATTGTGTGAGCAAGTTCGTATGATGTCTTTAGACTTGTGTGCATGTTTGTTTTGGAGCCTCGAGGGCTCGGGTGAGTTTCGGATAGGCTACGGAGTGAAAATTGGGCTTAGAAAATAACTGGTGTTGCAATATCTGGTGCAGGCCTCTGATCTCACATTTGCGAGATCAGGCATCGCAAATGCGACCTCTATAGGTTACACATTTGCGAGCTATTTCTCGCATTTTCAAAGAATAGTTGGGCCTTATAGTTTTCGCATTTGTGAACATATCTTCGCATCTGCGATAGGTTCTTCGTGTTTGCGGGGCTCGCATTTGTGAACCCCATGTCGCAAATGCGACACCTACAACTGATCAAAACTTAAATTAGACGGGATTTTTCTCTCATTCATCAAATTTTCAAATCCTAGAACCCTAGAGGCGATTTTTCCAAGACCATTTCTTCCCCCAAAATATTGGTAAGTGATCCTAACCCACTTTCTTTAAATTACCCACCACATTTCATGAATTTTTAACCTAGAATTTAGGATTTTCATGGTGGAAATTAGGGGTTTGGGTAGAATTAGGGATTTTTGCATAATTGGAATTTAGGCCTCAAATTGAGGTCGGATTTCAAAACAAATTACATAATTAGGCTCAGGGTGAATGGGTGAATGGGTTTTGGTCCGAACCTCGGGTTTTGACCAAGCGGGCCCGGGGTACTTTTTTACTTTTTGGGGGAGAACTTGAGAAATCTAAATTTATGCATTGTAATAGATTTCTTTAGCAATAGTTGATATTATTGAGTCGTTGTGGATAGATACGAGTGGTTTGGAGGTGGATTCTAGAGGAAAAGATGTAGTTGAGCATTGAGTGGCCTGAGGAGCAAGGTAAGTGTTGTGTCTAACCTTGACTTGAGGGAATTAGGAACCCTCGACCTATTTTCTATGTGAAATTCATATGAGCGGCATATATGTGAGGTGACGAGTACTTATGCGCCGCCAATTTATCTATTTTGTTTGTTTCTTTCCCATTCTTTTCATATTGTCTCTTTCCCTGCATTAGTTGTTACATGCTCTACTTGTATTCCTTTGCCTAATTGCTACTTGTTAGACATTGTTTCCTTCTGTTATCCATAGCTTCATTATATCCTATTATTTATTTAAGCTGGTTTATCAGTACTATTATGGTACATCCAAAATTGGTCTCGCTGAGTAGTATAACTAATGTGAATTTTCATGGTGTACAAGCTTCATATTTGTTTTGGTTTGAAGTTTAAGTATCGTGAAGAGTTCTGTGATTTGAATTGTGAAATTTTTGTACTTACTGAGTAATTGATATTGATATAGTGGGATTGGGTTGCACACCGCAATAGGTGTAGTAAGGGTGGATTGTTTTGTGTAATAAGGGTGAACTATGATTGTGATTATTATGATATGGTGGGATCGGGTTGCACGCCGCAACACTTTTATTTATATTCTGTTGTTTATGTTATTATGAGAAAATAAGGGAGGAATATGATATGTACGGTGGGATCGGGTTGTGCTCCGCAACATCTTATGTGTTTATGTTTTCCTTGCACTGTGTTAGCTGTACGGTATTCTTATTTGCACTTAAGTATTAGTAGTCTGAACACTGTTGAATTACTTCTGAAAAGTGTAGTTATCTCCTACAAGTTACTGCTTACTTCTATTCCATTTTTCTTTTTTTCTGCTTTTATTATTCCTACTGCATACAGGATATATTACGAGTGAACCGCCGTAGCCTCGTCACTACTTCATCGAGGTTAAGCTCGGCACTTACCAGTACATGGGGTCGGTTGTACTGATACTGCACTCTGCACTTCTGTATATTTTAGAGCTGGCCCGAGCAGATCTTGAGGTTCACTGCAGGATCCTTCTGATAGGAGACCCAAGGTAGACCTGTCGACGTCCACAGGCCCTGGCATCCCCTTCTACACCTCATACTTTATCGTTTCTTTTTTCGAAAATAGTTGTATTCTCTTTAGACCTTTACTTGTAGTAAAGTCTAGAATGTTCGTGAATTGTGACTCCGGATTCTGGGTAGTAGTATATATCGTTTCCCCCATTCATTTCTCTTGTTATAGCTTGTTGTTGTTAATAACTGAAATGTAAAAGAATTGGCTAATAAACCTCTAATGTTGGCTTGCCTAGCAAGTGTAATGTTAGGTTCCATCACGGTCCCGACGATGGGAATTTTGGGTCGTGAAAAGACTATGGAGAAAGGAGTTGTTCTCAAGAACTGGACTGTTGAACCATCCCGGGCCTGTCGAGTTCCTGGGTAGCTTGTTAAATTAGCATCAATTATTTTTAAATAGTTTTGAGAAATTGAGACATTTTCAGTATTTTGTTTTGAAATAATTTCTCGAGTCATCGAGCCGCACTTGTTGATGTTTCTAAATTTTATTAGTGCATTACTACTTTTCATATTTATATTAATCTCTACATGTTTCCTTTCCTTAAAGTTATTACTACCTATCAAAATGAATCTGCGACTGTGACATGTAATGAGACAATGCAACATAAGGACAGTGATTCAGAGGATCTGGAAGACGATATAATACCTGAGGAAATCGTTAGAGAAGTGGAAAATTTGAAAACAAGCCAAAGTCCAACTTGGACGAAACTGAAGCAGTTAACTCAGGAGATTCCGAAACGGTCAAGGAAACACACATAAGCATTCATCTATCACCGTCAGAGAAAGAAGAGTACATCAGATTCCTAAAAGAATATGAAGATATCTTTGCATGGTCCTACGACAATATGACGGGTTTGAGCACATCTATAGTGGCTCACAAGCTGCCCATTAATCCTACATGTCCACTAGTAAAGCAGAAACTCTGAAAGTTTAACCCGGTTATGAGTTTGAAGATAAAAGAGGAGGCCACCAAGCAAATCAAAGCCAAGGTTCTTAGAGGGGTCGAGTACCCGACTTGGTTGGGCCAACATTATTCCAGTTCCGAAGAAAGATGGGAAAGTCAGAGTATGTGTTGACTACCAAGATCTAAACAGAGCAAGTCCCAAAAATGACTTCTTGTTTCCCAATGTACATATATTGATTGAAAATTGTGTCAAGCATGAACTCCAATCCTTTGTGGATTGCTTCGCAGAGTACCATCAGTTTGGATGGATGAAGAGGATGCTGAAAAGACAGCCTTCATCACGTCGTGGGGAATATACTGTTACAAAATGATGTCGCTTGGTTTGAAGAATGCTGAAACCACCAAGAGAGCCATGAAAACCATTTTCCACGACATAATACACAAGGAGATAGAGGTGTACTTGGATGACTTTATCATAAAATCCAAAAGAAGTACGGACCACATAGCGGTCTGAGGAAATTCTTCGATCGGCTTGAAGGTATAATCTAAAACTGAATCCTTCAAAGTGTGCTTTCGGAGTCCCCACTGGAGAATTTTTTGGATTCATTGTCAGTCGTAGAAGGAATGAGTTAGACCCATAAAAAGTCAAAGCAATCCAAGACTTACCACCTCCGAATAATAAGAAAGATGTGATGAGCTTTTTAGGGCATCTCAGTTACATCATCCGATTCATAGGACAATCAACCGTGATATGTGAGCCAATCTTCAGGATTCGTAGGAAATATGCTGCAACAGGATGGACTGAAGAATGCCAAAAAGCCTTCGATAAAATCAAGGAATATTTATCTAAACCGCCCATTTTTGTCCCACCTGAACTAGGAAGACCTCTATTGCTTTATTTTTCCGTATTGGACAGATCTTTTGGCTGCATTCTGGGACAACATGATGAGACTGTAATAAATGAGTAAGCGATATATTATCAGAGCAATAAATTCACACCCTACAAAGTCCGGTACTCTTTGTTGGAACGTACCTACTGTGCTTTGACATGAAAAGCTCAGAAGTTGAGGCATTGTTTCTGTGCATAAACTATATATCTCATATCAAGGAGGATCCGCTGAAATACATCTTTCAGAAACCCATGCCTACGCGTAAGGCTGTCCAACAGGATGGGACGTCCCGTCCCGTCCCACTTAATTCTAAACGGGATGGGCCTATCTTAAATGGGACACTGAATGGGACGGGACGGCCATTTCGTCTCGTTTATCCCGTCAAGTTTCGTCCCATCCCGCCTGATTTTTGTATTAATTCTAGCCGTTGGGCAACGGATTTAATTTCAACAATAGCGTTCCCAATGGCCAAAAACGACTATTTTCATCC
>ML435747.1:52320-92453 GCA_005239525.1 Nicotiana knightiana
CCCCGAAAACTCATGATTTTTCTTTGAATTCAGGCACGATAAACACAACAGTAACATTCGTGAATACATATGCTTATCAAATCACTACCTTCATGACGACAAGTTGCCAAACGCAAACACATCCAGCTAAGAAAATACTTCACTCTCTCACAATCACTCATCGCTTTTCTTGAATAAGGCTAAGTACTGCCTTTCCCTGCAGGAGAATAAGAAATGTTTCCCCTTCTTACATGAGGCTAAGCATTTCCTCCATATCTTCATAAGGCTAAGCACTGTCTTTCCCTGCATGAGACTAAGCCATGTCTCCACTTCCTGCATGAGGCTAAGCATTGCCTTCATAACTCCATAAGGCTAAGCACTTCCTTTCCCTGCATGAG
The DNA here is from genome assembly GCA_005239525.1 of Nicotiana knightiana. Lineage (NCBI taxonomy): Eukaryota > Viridiplantae > Streptophyta > Magnoliopsida > Solanales > Solanaceae > Nicotiana > Nicotiana knightiana. The sequence goes on from ML435747.1 coordinate 52,698, forward strand.
ACTAAGACCTGTCTACACTTATTGCATGAGGCTAAGCATTGCCTCCATAACCGTATAAGGATAAGCACTGCCTTTCTCTGTACAAGACTAAGCAATTCATCCACTTCTTGAATGAGGCTAAGCATTGCCTCCATAACTGCATAAGGCTAAGCACTGTCTTTACCTGCATGAGACCTAAGCAATGTCTTCACTTCTTGCATGAGGCTAAGAATTGCCTCCATAACTGCATAAGAACTCCTTCCCATGCATGAGACTAAGCATTGTCTCCACTTCTTGCATGAGGCTAAGCATTGCCTCTGTAATTGCATAAGTCTAAGCACTGCCTTTCCTTACACGATACCAATCATTGTCTATGTTCCCTGCATGAGGCTAATCATCGCCTCTATAACTGCATAGGGCTAAGAGTTGTCTCTGAATTGCATAAGGCTAAGCACTGCCTCCCTACTACACAAGGCTAAGCATTGCCTTTTCCCTGCATGAGACTAAGCAGTTTCTCAATTGAGGCTAAACTCTGCCTCCTCACTGCATAAGGATAAGCACTTCCTTTCGTTACATGAGACTAAGAATTGTCTCCCTTCTTTCCATCGGGCTAAGCATTGACCTCATCCCACGCAAGACTAAGCTTGTCTTGTCGTGTTCTCGCATATGACTAAGAATCACCTATTTCTTTTATCAAACGATCGACACCGCTATATCATTTCATTTCATGGGCTGAAACAGCACCACATTGTCCAAAGGTGTCATAGTTCGAAAGCACCATCCTCATAGCCTGAAAACACCATCCCATGGCCTGAGGATCTCTCAATACTGCACATCATTATTCAAAGGCGTCATAGTCTAGAGGCACCATCCTCATGGACCGAGGATACCATTTCATGGCCTGCGAATCCCTTATCATACGCTTCATGGCCCAAGACGTCATGGTCCAAGGACATCATCCTCATCGTCCGAAGACAACCTTCGTGGTCCGAAGGAATTTTGCATCATGTTTAAATAACCTATATATGTTTGTGTGCACCATGTTTTGAGTTTTGTAGGTAACTCGGGAGGTAATTTTTCTGCAAACAAGAGCAATCTTCGCTCCGGTTTCCATTCACAACATTCACATCCTCTAACTGCTTCAAATGTAACTGACATTGCCTACATTTTACTCTATGACCATTCAGATATCTGCCTATGATACACCTGTAACATTCATTTCGCATTCATGACTCCACTTACGATTCTATCCTACCCAAAAGATCCTTTTTGAAATGTACAATCATTCTTATAACAACTCCATTGATTTTGTTCGTCATTGGATCCATAACTACACACCGCCTGATTCCCGTAATACCGGGGATGAGTAGGAAACTTAGGAACTAGGTCTCGGCCCCATTTTTTCAAATCACATCATTCCCACTCTATTCAGCCAAAATTGGTCATCATTTTCTTTACCCGACAACTCTTTCATTCCCAGGTAAAGATGGGCAGTTGTTGATACCTAATTTTGCCCTCACACTTTTTCAAAAAGTATATATATACTTTCAAAATGTCATTTTGCATCAGTATTTAATTTACAAGATTTATACAAGCATTTTCCATAATTTTTAGAGCTTTAAAATTAATTTTCTTGCATGTAAATTATTTGAATATTTACTAATTATTCCTTTAAATTATTTTGTGATGAATTAACCATCCAAATTTATTATTTACACCCACATGTATATTTTAAATATTTTTACTTCATTTCATATAATTATATTAGAATTTTTAGGCTATTTATACAATATTGTAATAATAGCTAATTTATTTCATTTGTCATTTTATTAAGGTCAAAATAATTTTTTACATTTTTATAATCTTCTACTATTGTTTTAATTTATTAAGTTGCACAAATAGAATTTTTTGTATTTTTATTTAGCTATTTTTATTAAATTATTCCCTTTAATCTCTTATTTTAAAATATGGCCCAATATTAAGCCAATTTTCGGACCAAACATATCCATATTCATGGACCAATCCTTTTAGCCCAAACTAAACGACTCTTTTAAGCAAACCCGGCAGAGAACCTTTTATTCAACCTGTCCCCACTGTTCTTTTAATCTTGGTTATTGATCTCAGAGATCAATGGCCCATAAACAACCTACCCCTTTTAACTATCCATCCCAAAACCCTAATCCCCATTTTCCCTTCAGCAGCCGCCTCTAAATACCCTCCCCTTTCCTTCGGAGACTCTAGCCGATGTATCTCTAAATGCTCTCCGAATCCGATCCCAATATGGAAGCCTTTCGTGATTTTCTTTCCTTATTCTGCTACTACTCGCGCATTCATAGTGTTGTTTAGTATTTACCTAACCTTGGTAAATGCTACCTTTCAAGAAGGGTCTGGGTCTGATATGGCTCTAATTTTGTGAAGATCTGGCCGATGTTTCATCTATATATACTCTACAATGAACGACTCTTGCATTTCCGACCAGATTCATGGCCATTGAACCCAACTAGGGCTTGAAATTTTGATTTCTCCTTTATCGGTTCTATTTTTGATTGCATGTGATATTTTCTTTCCTTATTTGTATTTGATTGAATGTTTTCCATGTTTGTTTTTTCAATTTCTACCACTATATAAACCCCTCCCCAATTTCCCCTTTGGACAGACCTGAATCACTGCTCTCTCACTCTCACTCGTTCTATACTATTCTGAAATTTAAGCTCTTTGCCGGCTGAAAGCCAAGGCCACCAGAATCTTTTACATCTACCTCCCTAGTGCGAGCACTGCTCAGGATCTGGTGATTCTTACTTTGCTACTGGAACTTGGTGATTCTCTTCTATTTGTTGTTAAATCTGCAAACCGGTAAGTGTTCAACCCCTCACAACTATGCTTTCTCCTTTCTTTTGTTCATGCTTCTGAATATATATTTTATTTGAACTCTTATGAAATATGACACTGTGTCGACCTTTCTTTTGAAATTCTGCTATAACTCTTCATCTGAATATGTATAAGTCTCTATATGTTCATTTAGTGTATTCAATTTGAAGACTTTCTGATTGTTATGCTTGTTAGAGACTATCATGTATGCTCAAATTCGTTTATTGGTTATTTTTTATGAGTCTTGTCTCATGCCTTACCTTGAACATTTGTACTTGAACTCCTAGGGAACTAGTTCCTGCCCAGAATTTGCCTTAATGAGTCTCTTTCTGCGGAATCCTTCATGCATGACCTACTATTTATCTACAAATTGACCTATGATCATCCCTGTAATCAAATTGTCTCAATGTTTAACCCAATATGCTTCCTTGCTAATTGTAAACATTTAAGTGTGATCTATGACTTATTAGTACTGCATAAATCCTACAAGGTAAAAAATGTAACATCCAGCGTCTGTGATATGTGTCATCTATATCTTAGTGTATTCTTACCTGCTATGAATTCTGGTATTCTTTAACTCTTTTTGTTATGACTGGTATTTAGCATGTTCATGACTTTTCATGCTCAATTAAGGATTGTGTAGACCATGCCCATCAACTTGTCTAGTTATGCTATTTTCATTAGGTTTCTTCATGGTATACACTTTCATGTGAAGGTTGTGATCTACTTGCTCTTTTTCTATGATTCTACTAGACCCCCCCAGCTAAGGTTCTTTAGGTTGATCTTGAATCATACTTCGTTTTGAAACTCTTTGGAATGATTTACTATCCTATGATGGTCAATCATGTAACTCTTAAACTTTGTTTCGGGACTTACAATCATAAACTTGCTTCCTATGTGCTTTGTGTGCCTTCCACATTAGTATGATCACGTCTATATGTCTTGGCTAGATCTGTTATTAGTCACAGCTATAAGAAATAAGTGTTTAAGCTTAAAAGCTTTTAAATTAATTCTATGTGTAGTTTGTCACCTGTATGGCTAAGTTTGGCACATAATTGGATAAGTAAGTTATTCGTTAGACCTAGTTTTGGTCCATATGTGTCGTTGGACCTGGGCATTGGATTCAGGAGCATTGTACTGTCATGGTGAGCCTGTGGTTTGGGCCTGTTGTTTGTCTAGGTAATGATGCTATTGAAGGCCCAGGGATCCCCTTGGGTTACTTTGTATTGGGTCTGTAATTGCCTTAGTGGGCTGTATTTGTTTCAGCTTGTATTTGGTCATCTTTAAGTATGTATTATTTCATTATGGGCCTGTAATGATTTGTAATAACAAACAATTGGGTGTTAGTGAAATTGGGGAAATGGGTATATTCTAATGCTTGCATGAAAGGGTAGAAACATGCCTATAGGATCTAAGTGTTTCATTCTGCTCAACATGCTCTATTTCTATGTGTTTGTTAGATAAGATGCCTATAGGATCTAAGTGTTTCATTTTGTTGTACATGCTCTATTTCTATGTGTTTGTTAGATAACATGCCTATAGGACCGTAATTGATTAATTAGCAACTGTTATTGCTATTTTTATTTCACTGCCACCTAGATAACATGTCTATAGGAATAAGTATGATAAAAACCAGTTCAAATACCAACTCTTAGAAATCCTGCCTATTGGATATTATTACTCGCCAAGAAAGTATGTCTATAAAATGAAACGCGGGTAATTTTGAGCTTTCAAACGGTTTTACTGCATCATTTTGCAAACAATTTAGAGATCATGCCTATAGGGCTTGTAATACCTACAATCTGCAAATTTGTTGTTATAATACAGCAGCACTGCATGTACGACACTTGAAATCAAAATCACATAGAAGCCATGTGTATAGGACTTAACGACTCTAATTCGTCTTAATTCTGATGTTTTCTACTGCCTAATGTAAGAATCTTCCCGCGTGCATTTGTTTCTTATGTGTGGAGGCTAACTTGAGCCATTTATTGTCTTTATGTGTAGTCCTACATACTTTGAATGAACTTCACCATAGTAATCGGGTATCAGGAGATAATAGTTTGTGCCCGCTGAATAATATGAGCTACTCCTATCTAACGGGAGTTCCGAAGTATTATTTATGTTGCACGGGGTGAACCTTTAGGCTAAAAAACTTAGGACCCCCCTTCCTTTCTTTTATGCACTAAGTCATTTACTATAGACCGTTACAGTTGTATCCTTGAAGGCTTGTACCAATTCTCATTGTGTTATAATGAAACTCTCCGATTTTTATGTTTCTCTTTGTTTATTTGATCACCTAGCCTAATCCACATAGTGTTATGTTCGGCCAGGACCCAAAGTAGTGGACCTCAAAGAATTCCTAACACCTTCTCTTTGAGGTAATTTGAGCCCTTACCCGATATTTGTTAACGCAAACTAGTTAAACTAAAGTTATTTGCAAATAGGTGCCCTAGAGCACCTCAAAACTGTTAGGTGGCGACTCTTCTCCTTTAACCTCTTCCCTTAAAGATTTTTCACACGTGAAAGTCCTATTTAGACAGAAAAAGGGGCGCGACAATCATTTCATGGTGAGGATGAGAGTAAGAGCACGAAGCGTGATTCCATGCCATTTTCATATCATTGGTTTAACTGATTTACCGGTTGGGGATTTACTTGATTACTTCATGATTTCATACATGTCGTAGTTGCTATATTTATCCCCTTCTTGCATATCCCCTACCAGTTCTTACGTTACCATTCTCTGTTATTATTGCTACTTTATATATACTTGTACAGGTTTACTTACGCAGGTGTCCTATCATAGCCTTTTTACTACCTCGTCGAGGTTAGTCTTGACACATACGGAGTACATTTGGTCGGTTGTACTCATACTACACTTCTACACTTCTTGTGCACATACTAGTATTGATGACTACGGTGAGTGAGGTGCATCAGCTAGGATCATTGCATACGGAGACTCGAGGTAGATCTGCTGGCGTCCACAGACCTTGAAGTCCCTTTCCTTTTCCCACTTTTACTGTTCATTTCCTTCGAAATAGTTGTATCTATTTTAGACTTTGTTTGTAGACTTCTAGTTTCTCCTGTACTTGTGACTCCGGACTAGGAGTAGATATTATCATGTGACTTATATTAGTACTGTGTTAGAATGGGTTTCTATTTCTTGTTATATTTCACTATTTTGTTTTTAACTGTTAAAATTGGTTATTTAATTATCTCACATCGGCTTTCCTAACAAGTGGATGTTAGGCACTATCACGACTCCGAGGTTGGATTGCGGTTCACGACAAGTTGGTATCAGAGAACTAGGTTGCATAGGTCTCACGAGTCATGAGAAAGATTAGTAGAGTTTGGAGGATCGGTACGGAGAAGTCTGTACTTATCTTCTAGAGGCTATGGAGTTTTAGGGGGGAAATCACTTCTCTATTTCTCTATCGTGCAATTTTCGTCTATCATTGATGATTGAACAATTCTATTCTTATTCTCTTGCAGATGGTAAAAACATGCACAGCATCTGCAGCCGATAGAAGCCGGAGCCCCCGGTGGCAACTACTACTAAGGGCAGAGGCCGAGGTCGAGCCAGAGGCAGAGCTCAACCTAGAGCTCAAGCAGCAGCACCTTCAGTGGAGCCTCAAATTGATCATGAGAAGGAGGTCCCAGCTCAGACTGCACCCGTCAAACCAGCACAGGTCCTAGAGGGATTCATAGCCACTGTAATGCTTCAGGACGCTCTAGCCTGCTTGGTGGGCCTTATGGAGAGTAAGGCCTGGACTGGTGCATTTCCAGTAGAACCAGCCGTCTCTCGGTCTGGGGGAAGAGCACAGACTCCCATTATTCACATCCTGGAGCAGGTGGCTCCTATATATCAAACTCCAGCACCGCAGCCACTTGCGGTGGTTCAATGGGTTGTTGCGGCACATGCCGGGGATAGGCCCGCTATGTCTTCTAGGGCATTGTTCAAGCTGGATAAGTTTACCAAGCTCTTCCTTGTTCTTTTCAATGGTGCACCTTCTGAGTTCCCACAGGATTACTTGGACTGTTGCCACAGGGTATTGCACAACATGGGTATTTTTTAGACCAATGGGGTCGATTTTGCAGTGTTATAGATGACCGTTTCTTCCAAGATATAGTGGAGAGATTATATGTTGACTACACCAACTGGTTCACCTTCACTTACCTGGAATCAGTTTTCACATCTATTCCTAGAGAAGTTCATTCCTTTCACTCTGAGAGAGAAGTACTGCAGGTAGTTTGAGCGCCTTCAGCAGGGTAGCATTACTGTTACCCAGTATGAGACTCGATATGTGGACCTAGCTCACCATACTATTATTTTGCTACCTACTGAGAGGGAGAGAGTGAGGAGATTCATTGATGGGCTCACATTCACTATCAGGCTATAGATGGCCAAGGAGACTGGAGATGATATTTCTTTTCAGAGGGCCGTAGAGAATACTGGACAATCGAGATGGTTCGTGGTCCGGAGAAAGGGGCGGTATATGATAAGAGGCCTCGTCATTTTGATAGCTTCAGTGGTGCCTCGTCTGGAGACAGGGGTATTTTTGGTAGAGGCCATCCTCCCAGGCTGTTTCAGCCATTGCTTCAGGCATCCCACGATACTTCGGTATGTCGTGGTCCTTATGTATCTCATCCTAAGCAACTAGCCTACAATTCACCATCAGCTCCTATTAATGCACCTCCGATCCAGAGTTATCAGAGTGGTTATCCAGGTCGATAGGGCTAGTTCCAGGGTCAGTAGTCACAGCAACCAAGGCTTGTTATACTTATAGAGATCTGAGGCACCTTTCTAGATTTTTTCCCAGATCACAGGGCGGCATGAATCAGCAGGGCTCTCGTGCCATGGTTTTGGCACTGGTTGCTTCACCGCTCGCTCAGCCAGCTAGAGGCGGGGGATAGGCTTCTTGAGGTGGAGGTCAGGCCGTTAGAGGTGGAGGACAGCCAGCTAGAGGTCGTTCGAGGAGCGTATGTCGGAGTGGTGGGGCCCAATCCCATTTTTATGTATTCCCGACTAGATCTGAGGCCGAGTTATCCGATGACGTTATCACAAATATTGTTCCATTTTGCCATAGAGATGCTTCAATTCTATTTTATCCGGGCTCTACTTATTCCTATGTGTCATCCTATTTTTCTTCATATTTGGTTGTGCCTCTTGATCCTTTGGGTGCTTCTGTGTATGTGTCCACGCCTTTAGGAGATTCTATTATTGTAGATTGTGTCTATCACTCGTGTGTGAATATTATTGGTAGTCTTAAGACTAGTGTATATCTCCCACTTCATCATATGGTGGACTTTGATGTCATTTTGGGCATGGATTGGTTGTCACTATATCATTCTATATTAGATTGTCACGCCAAGACTGTGACTTTAGCCATACCAGGGTTGCCTCGATTAGAGTGTATAGGGGCTCCAAGTCATTTTACCAATAGGGTTATTTCTTACGTGAAGGCTCAGCATATAGTCGAGAAGGGATGTTTAGCTTATTTGGCCTATATTCGTGATTCTAGTGTGGAGGTTCCTTCCATAGATTCGGTACCAGTTATGTGTGACTTTTCAGAGGTGTTTCCTGCAGATTTACTAGGGATGCCACCCAACAGAGATATTGACTTCTTTATGACTTGGCTTCTGGCACTCAGTCCATTTCCATTCTACCACACCGTATGGCCCCGCTTGAGTTGAAGGAACTGAAGGAGCAGTTACAAGATTTGGTTGATAAGGGATTAATTAGACCTAGTGTCTCACCTTAGGGTGTGCCCGTATTGTTCGTGAAGAGGTTGGTTCGATGAGGATGTGTATAGACTATCGGTAGTTGAACAAAGTCACTATCAAGAACAAGTACTCGTTACCAGGGATTGATGACTTATTTGATCAGCTTCTAGGTGCCAAAGCAGATTTGAAGATCGATTTGAGTTCTGGTTACCATTAGTTGAAGATTAGGGCATCGATTGTCCCTAAGTCAGCTTTTCGGACTCGGTATGGGCATTATGAGTTCCTAGTGATGTCGTTTGGGCTGACAAATGCCCCAACAGCATTTATGGACTTGATGAACCGGGTATTTAAGCCCTGTTTGGATTCTTTTGTGATAGTTTTCATTGATGATATCCTGATCTAATCCTATAGTCAAGATGAGCATGATCAGCATCTTCATAATGTACTTCAAACTCTAAGAGATATTCATTTATATGCCAAGTTTTCAAAGTGTGAGTTTTGGTTAGAGTCGCTTGCCTTTTTCGGGCATGTTGTATCGATTAAGGGCATTAAAATGGATCCTAAGAAGATTGAGGAGGTTCAAAACTAGCCTAGACCTACTTCAGCTACAAAGATTTGGAATTTCCTGGGTTTGGCGAGTTATTATCGTCGGTTCGTGGAGGGATTTTCATCCATAGCAGCCCCATTGACTAGATTGACCTAGAAGGTTACATTATTCAGGTGGTCTAATGAGTGTGAGTTGAGATTTTAGAAGCTCAGGACTACTTTGTCTATGGCTCCAGTGTTGGTTTGCCCACAAGTTCAGGATCCTACACAGTGTATTGTGATGCATCACATATTATCCAGGTGACCGCTTACATGTCGCGGTAGTTGAAGGTTTATGAGAAGAATTACCATATTCATGACCTAGAGTTGGCAGCCATTATTCATGCACTAAAGATTTGGAGGCAGTAACTCTATGGCGTGTCGTATGAAGTGTTCATGGATCATAGGAGTCTACAGTATTTGTTCAAGCAAAAGGATCTCAACTTGAGGCAGAGAAGGTGGTTGGAGTTGTTGAAAGATTATGATATCACCATTTTGTATCATCCCGGGAAGGCCAATGTGGCGGTTGATGCCTTGAATAGAAAGGTTTTGAGTATGAGTAGCATTGCGTATATTTCGGTTGGTGAGAGATTGCTAGCATAAGATGTTCAGGCCTTGGCCAATCAGTTCATGAGGTTAGATGTTTTGGATCCTAGTCGTGTTCTAGCTTGCACGGTCTCTCGATCTTCTTTGTTGGAGCGCATCAGAGAGCGTCGGTATGATGACTCCCATTTGCTTGTCCTTAAGTACACGGCGCGGCAAGGTGGTTCCAAGCAAGTTACTATCGGAGATGATAGGGTGTTGCGGATAGAGGGTCAGATTTGTGTGCCTGATGTGGACGGGCTTCGTGAGTTGATTCTTGAAGAGGCCCACATTTTGTGGTATTCCATTCATCCGAGTGCCACCAAGATGTATTAGGATTTTTGGCAGTATATTGGTGGAGAAGAATAAAGAAGGATATAGTTACATATGTGGCTCGGTACTTGAATTGTCAGCAAGTAAAGTACGACCATCAGAGGCGTGGCGGTTTGCTTCAGAAGCTTGAGATTCCCGAGTGAAAGTGGGAGCATATTACCATGGATTTTGTTGTTGGGCTCCCACGGACATCAAAGAAATTCGATGCAGTATGGGTCATTGTGGGTAGATTGACCAAGTCGGCACATTTCATTCCAATAGTAGGTACCTATTCTTCAGAGTGGTTGACTGAGATCTATATCTGTGACATCGTTCATCTTCACGGTGTGTTGGTGTCCATCATTTCTGATCGGGGTACGTATTTCACATCACACTTCTGGAGGACCGTACAGTGTGAGTTAGGCACACGGGTTAAGTTGAATACAACATTCCACCCCTAAACGGACGGTCAGTCCGAGCGCACCATACAAATATTGGAGGATATGCTTCACGCTTGGGATCATTTCTTGCAGCTTGTGGAGTTTACCTACAAAAACATCTACCAATCAAGTATTCATATGGCTCCCTATGTGGCATTATATGGGAGGCAGTGTCGTTCGCTAGTTTGTTGGTTTCAGTTGGAGAGGCTTAGTTGTAGGTACCGATTTGGTTAAGGATGCCTTGGAAAAGGTCAAGATGATTCAGGATCAACTTCACACAGCTCAGTCTAGGCTAAAGAGTTATGTCAATCATATAGTTTGTGATGTTTCATTCATGGTTGGAGAGAGGGTTTTTCTTTGGGTTTCACCCATTAAAGGGGTTATGAGGTTCAGGAAGAAGAGCTAGTCGAGCCCTAGGCATATCGAACCCTTTGAGATTCTTGAGTGGGTTAGTAAGGTGTCCTACAAGCTTGAACTACCACCTAGTTTATCAACAGTTCCCCTAGTGTTCCATGTCTCCATACTCCGGAAGTATCATGATGATCCTTCCCATGTGTTAGATTTCATTTCTATCCAATAGGACAAGGATTTGACTTATGAGGAGGAGTTGGTGGCCATTCAAGCCCGGCAGGTCCGGATGTTGAGGTATAAAAGTTACCTTCAGTTAGACTACAGTGGAGAGGTAAGCCAATCCAGGCAGCCACGTGGGAGTCCGAGTCTGAGTCTGACATGCGGAGTACATACCCACACCTTTTCACAAATCCAGGTACCTTTCTATGTCCGTTCGAGGACGAACCTTTGTTTTAGAGGTGGAGAATGTGATGACCCGATAGGTTGTTTTGAGTTTTAGACTTTATCTCTATGTTCTTAGACCTCGAATAACTCTATTTATAGCATTCCTCGATTTGCATGCGCAGTCTGTGTATTTTTCTGGAAAATATTTATGTGAATAATTAAAGGAAATGTGAATTTTAGCCTTGAAAATGATTTGAGTTGACATTGGTCAACATTTTGTGTAAACGGGTCTGGATTAGTGTTTGACGGTCTTGGTGGGTCCGCTCGTGATTTGGGACTTGGGCGTATGCCCTGAATTGAATTCGAAAGTCCCTAACTTGATTTATCGTTATTTGTTGAAAACTAGTAATTTCAGAATTTAAAGAATTCCTATGTTTGACTGTAGGTTGACTTTATTGCTACTGGGTTTGGATTTATGTTCCAGAACTTGGTATAGGTTCATTTCATAATTAATGACTTGTCTACAAAATTCTCTACAAAACAAAGTTGATTTGACGTGATTCGGGCGTCTGGTTGTAAATTTGAAAGTTCTTAAGCTTCTTTTAATATTTCACACATTTTGATGTCTGATTCGTAGTTCTAAGTGCTATTTTGGTGTTTTGATCATATGAGCAAGTTCGTATGATATTATTACACGTGTGTGAAAGTTTAATCTGGAGCCCGAAGGGCTCGGGTGAGTTTCGGATAGGCTACAAACCATTTTGGACATAGAAGGCCGCTGGTTTTTCACTGTTGCTGATGTCTAGTGCTTTGTTCTTCGTGATTGCGAAGCTACTCCCGCGATCGCGAAGGGTAACTTGGACTGGGGTCTTCTACGCGAACGTGAAGAAGCGTTCGCAAACGCGAAGCATTAGAGGAATTACCTTCGCGAACGCGATCCTTCACTCACGAACACGATGGGTTAGGTAAGGATCTGGGGGAGGCAGGGGTTGAACTACACGAACGTGAGCCTAGGCTCGCGAACATGAAGGCCAGGAGGGACAGGCCATCATGAACGCATGCAACTTCTCGTGAACGCGTTGGCCACTAGGGCCGCTGCTCTTCGTGATCGCATCAGGCCCTTCGCGAACGCGAAGAAGACTTGACACCTAGTGATTAAAAGGTCCCAAAGTCGGGATTTAACCCTTTTTTTTCAATATTCAAGTTTGAGCTTGGCCTAGAGGCGATTTTGAAGATACATTTCATCACAACTTCATATGTTATTAGATTTTAACTTGTTTTCTTCCATTTCCATCAACACTCATTGATTCCTAATCTTTAATCTATGTTTTTTCATAGTAGAAATTAGGGATTTAGGTATAAATTTGGGATTGTGAGAAACTAACATTTAGACCCCAAATTGAGGTTGGATTTTAAAACTAATCACATAATCAGCTCAGGAGTGAATGGGTAATTAGGTTTTGGTCCGAATCTCGGGTTTTGACAAAGCGAGCCGGGGTTGACTTTTGTTTACTTTATCAAAAATCATTAAAGATTGAATCTTTTTCACTCTTGAGTAGTTTCAAAATTTTGTTTTGAATTGTTTGAACGATATGGTTAGATTTGATTGGTTTGGAGGCTAAATCTAGAGACAAAGCCCCGATTGAGCTTTAATTTGATTGCGGAACGAGGTAAGTGTCGTGGTTAACCTTGACTTGAGGGATTGGGATTTGCTAGTCTATTTGCTACATGTTTTATGTGTGGGAACAACGTATATGTGAGGTGATGTGTACTTATACATTGTTATTGGGTTAAAGTATGCGGATGTAACTTGTTTCTTTGTGTTTTATTGCATTGTAAATTATGATATTCATGCTTAGGTTAGGTTATTACTTCTTGGTTAATCATTTTGTAATTATTGCTTATTTCATATTTGCTAAATATTTTTGGAAAGTTAAATTTTGGTATCTTGGCATCATATTTGACGTTAAGTATACTCTCCGTATTATTTATTACTCGAATTCATATTATCATCATTTCGTGGTGAGGAAGAGAGTAAAAGTCACGAAGGGTGATATCGTGTTATTGCATTTATATTATTATTATTACATGGTAAGGATGAGAGTGAAAGCACCAAGGGTGATGATGTGTCATTTATCTCATTTATTCATTATTACATTGTGAGGAAGAGAGTAAAAGCACGAAGGGTGATATTGTACCATTCATCTCATTTATTCATTGTTGCATAATGAGATGAGAGTTAAAGCACGAATGGTGATGTTGTGCCATTTTATGTTACTTATATCATCATCTCATGGTGAGGACAAGAGCAAAATAACGAAGCCTGATTCCGTGTCATTTTCATAGCATTAGTTTAACTGATTTACCGGTTGGTGATTTACTTGGTTATCGTAGTTGCTATATTTCTCCCCTTCTTGCATGTCCCCTCCCAGTTTGTACATTACCATTCTATGTTATTATTTCTACTTTACATATACTTGTACAAGTTCATTTACGTAGGTGCCCCGTCATAGCCTCGTCACTACCTTATCAAGGTTAGGCTCGACACTTACAAAGTACATTAGGTCGGTTGTACTCATACTACACTTCTGCACTTCTTGTGCAGATACCAGTATTGATCCCAACGGTGCGTGAGATACCTCATCTAGGATTATTGCATACAGAGACTCGAGGTAGATCTACCGGCGCCCGCAAATCTTTTAATGTTCATTTGCTTCGAAACAATTGTATTGATTTCAAACATTGTTTGTAGACTTCTAGTTTCTCGTGTAATCGAGACTCCGAATTTTTGGGAGTAGATTTAATTACGAGACTTATATCAGTACTATGTTACACTGGGTTTCTATTTCTCGTTATATATCACCAATGTATTTTTAACTGTTAAAGTTGGTTATTTAATTATCTCACGCCGGCTTGCCTAGCAAGTGGATTCTAGGCGCCATCACGACTCTGAGGTTGGGATTTCGGGTCATGAGATAAAGTCACCATAACTTTGGTGCAACGAATTTGTTAAAGTTAGTGTGTTATAAATATCTTTAGAATTTAGATAAGCTACTTAATTTAGATTCTTCAATTTACTATACTTTAATTACTAACATTGTATGATTTTAACTTTTTTCTGTTATTTTTTTCGATTAAGAAAGCAAGTAAATGGCAACTATGTTGAAAATAGTGGATAAAGAAGAAGAATAAGTGACTTAACTAAAATAACTTGGGAGATTCTGAGTCACCTGACGGATTGAGGGGTAATTTTTAAAAGTTTAATTTGTTGATGGTAAGGGTAAATTTGGCTGGATAGTATAAAGGTAGGGATAAAATTGATCGATTAGTATAATGGAGATTAGATGTAGACAATATTCAAATGTAAAGGAGTAAATTTGGACATTTTTTCCTAGAATAAATGCTTTACACAATTAAATAATTGAAGTAACATTTCAATATCTAAAATAATGTAAATAATAAAATGAATCAGGATAACTTGAAGCTCTTAAAACAGTATATCAATTAAGCAAAATGGTGTTGAAAATCTTTAAAAAATATTAAAGGAGAAAAAAGAGAGGCATGAAAATTTAGTTCTTATACAATATTATAGCTTAAATTTTTTAACTATTGAAAAAAGTAAATGTTGTAATTTATACTACTAATTGAGGATTACTTTTGACATTTTAAAAATGCATGCAATTAACGACTTAGCTAATTTTTAATTGTTAATTTAAGATCAAGAGGGGGGGTTTACTGTCCCATTCAAAAGGTGAAAGTAGATATTAATATCTAGATACTAGCTAGTTTAGGGGGTATAGTGGACTTTACGCGTCTATTTGAGAATTTTTCAAAAACTGCAAACTCAAGTTTCAATTGGCAAAAGTTTTTTTTGGTGGAAATAAAAATTTTATTAATCAATTATCCAGAACCAAAACATATGCAATTCAACTCAACACCGCATCCTACCCTTCCCTCTCTGTATCTCTATCTTCCTTCCTCTATTACTGGCTATACATTTTGATTATATTCTATTCAACAGCTATTTGTATAGACTCTCTACCCAATTTGTCCCCCTTCTAACGTTTCTTTTATCGTACAATTTCTAGGTATTTGTATTTACATGTATATTGAATTTGTTCTAGGGGGATTCTAATCATTTGTAACCATCTACTATATAAAGGGGGATTCTAATCATTTGTAACCATCTAACTCTCGCATATCAAAGCAATACGATACTATTTTCTACTCTCTTGTTCATATTTTATACCGTATTACTTAGCTTTAGTCTCAACCGGTTCAAGGGCGATCTAACTCGAGGGCCGAATTGCATTTCAATACTGATTTGCTTTATTTTACTGTTAATTTCTATCATTAATCATCATATTTATCAATTAGTCTTAGGTGAAATCACGTATCCTTAAAACTACTTATAAATTTAATTATTATTCGATTTTAAAGGTAAACAGTATCTAGACTGCTTCTTATAATCATGTATTCCTTCCTTCCCAATTTATTACAGCAGGGCAATGGTCAATTGGCAAAAGTTGATTGGATGGATACATGTTGCACTACTTGTTTTATTATCTTAAATTTGATTGTAGAAAGTTGGCGCCCGTGTAAGTAGGTAATTATCTTAGCAGCAATTAGTTAATGTTTTACTTCTTGATGTTATTCAAATGTTGTAAATGTGGACCGTGAATCAGGATCTTTACTCCGGCCACAACATAATCGACAAATCCAAAGAGTATTCCAACGAGTAAAGGGAATTTCATCCTGAGAAGCCATGATGTTAAAAATTGAAATGATATAGCATTGGCTGCTAGAAAAGTAATTTAAACCTTTAATTCTAGACAATACCTTAAAACCCACCACTTCAAGACTCATAAGGACACGACTTGAGAGCTATATATTTAATTTCTCTTTAACCTGAAGTACCAAGAAAAGTTTAGAATTCATCCTATAACTCAATGTGAAGTAAAAACATGGATTTTACTATGTTGGATTATCTCTATATATTTTCTTTTTGTGAAAAAAAAAAAAAAGGAAATCACTCAGAAAACGAGATTCATGAGTTCCTTCATATTGAACTCCTTACCATTCCATTTCAGAATAAGTACATAATAGATAACTATGTACAAAGATATTAATTTCTTGATGATCAATAATATACTGTTCTTCTTTCAAGTGTAATAACCAGAGGCGTAGGTAGTGCCATAGAGTATTTCTTACGGGTTCAAATAAACTCAGTAACACTCTGTATTTGTATAAGAAAATTTATTAAATATTTATTTGCGAACCCAATAACTAAAACGTGCTGAGTTTAGTTACAATTCCAGAACCCATAAACTTCAAATTCTGGCTCCGCCTCTGATTATATATAACTTATAGAGAAGAAAAGATAGGGATACCGGGAAGAGTATAACCAGAATCAACAATAAATATGTTGCCAGATACATAATTGGAAGAGTCATGGACCAAGTATCTTACAAGTGAAGTTAAAGCAGGATTTGTTGTTCCAAAAGTTTTCAATGGAACACTTCTTGTTGCTACATTTTTTAGCCAATCTTTTTGCAGTAATTTCTCAGTAATCTCTGATTTGAAAATTCCTGGAGCTATTGCATTCACTCTTATGTTATGTTCTCCCAATTCATATGCCATTACCTGCAAATTTTGCATTAATAGAACAATTTAGATTTTGCGAGCTTAGCTCACGTATAGATATATCAAAATGTCAATATAGAGATTCTGAAGAAAAGAAAAGCAAGTAACATTTGATTAGGACAAATAATTTTTTAAAAGAAATTAATTAGAAGCAACGAATGCTAATACAGAAAGCTGGGAGAGATAGTAAAAGGAACCAAATGCGATTGAGAAATTAAAATTCATAAAGAGTTACTATGACTTCATCTTTCCCATTTCATAAAATAAAGGATTAGGAGTGTGTTTTGGTATGACAGACTTTGATTTTAAGGAAATGTATTTAGGTGTTTGATCGGAGAGCTGAAAATATTTTCTTAAAAAAATTATTTACTAAAGAATGGTAATAATAATATTATAGCAAATTAGATAGTGTTTGAACAAACTTTTGAGTAGTAAGTAAATAATAATGTTCATGTATTCGGTAAAATAGTGATATATGAAAGCTAACCCTTAATATAATGTTAGGGAAAATAACTTTTGCTAATAAGTGAGGGAAGTTATTTCCTCTTTTGATTTAGAAAAAGCGGCTATATTTTCTAGCAACCAAACATGCATCAGAAAAGAGTCCATTATTCAAATGGTTATTTAACTATTTGAAATTAATTAGTAAAGTATTATTTCTTTTGTTTGTAACTGAAGAGTCACTTTACTATTTCTATAGCACTAAAAAAAGTTAATCAACTAGATTTCTCAAATTTTTTGTAGCCAAATACCTATTTTACCCTTTAAATTATATTTGTAATATTATAAAAAAAAAAATTCTACTCTATATTATGGACTTATCCATTGAATAAATAAATCTTATTTTCTTAAAACCATTTTCACAAAAATATTTTCTTCGTTAGATAATTTTCCAAAATTAGATTGTTATAACCTTGGTAATGGTATCCACGGCAGCCTTGGAGGAAGAATAGGCAATACCCCCTCGCATTGATATTCTATTTAAACCACCAATAGATGAAATATTGATAATAGAGCCTCCTCGTTTTGCAGCTTGCATATGTTTTCCAACGTATTTAGAAACTAGCCAACAACCTGTCAAATTTGTCCTTAAAGTGTTATGCCACTCTTCCTCAGAAATATCCACTGCTGATTTTAATCCACCTACAATTCAAAATCAAAAGTAGATTCATCAAATTATGGAGTCAAGCAGCCTAAGAAATTCCATCATTCTTTTTAGGACAATATCCTATACTTGCATAACTTCCACTATTGGCTAAAAAGTTAATTACTATAGCCTGACATTTTCTCTCAAATACAAATGCCAAAAAAAGAAGTTCCTCGGATATTTATTGCTTAAATAATAACAACAATAAACTCGGTGTAATTCTTCATGTGGAGTCTGGAGAGAGTAATGTATACGCAAACCTTACTTCCACGTTGAAGGTAGAGAAGCCGTTCTCAATAGACCATCGGCTCACGAAGGACGAGAAAAAAAAAAAAAGCAATAGCACCAAGCAATAACAACAATAAGAAAGTAAGAAAGCGAAACAAAAGAAACACCATTAGTAACCAAAATTACATACATTTGTAGGCAAAATTAGACGTAATCTACTTACCTCTAACACCAGCATTGTTAATGAGCACATCAATGTGGCCAAAAGCATCCCAAGCTTTCTGTACCGATGCTTCAATGAGTGGACCATCAGCAGTAACATTAAGTTCAACAGCTACAGCTCTAACAATTTCAACATTTGAACTAGCCATTGCATTAATCTCATCACAAAGGGACTTCAACCGATCGGCGCGACGAGCGGCTGCCACGACTTTACAGCCTGACCTAGCTAGGTCAAGGCAGAATTCGCGGCCGAGGCCCGCTGATGCTCCGGTGACAAACACCACTTTGCCTTCCAATTGCCGCCATGGCTCCAAATGGTCCTCTGCATTGCTCTTCTTTTGAGTTGTCANTATTCACGGCCGAGCCCCGCCGATGCTCCGGTGACAAAAACCACTTTGCCTTCCAATTGCCACCATGGCTCCAAATGGTCTGACGCATTGCTCTTCTTTTGAGTGGTCATATTGCAATGGGACTTGCTAGGAGTTTATATGTGATGGATCTAAGCTAAAACGTACATTTATAGGATTCAAGGTGTGACATTTCCAGAGAAGTGAATTGAATAGTGACATAAATTTTTCTTCTATATAAAATAATAAAACGTGTTTAAGCTATTCGAAGCCATGCGGTCTTAATTGTATATGTCGGATGCTTTAATTTTTTTATTTTTTTTTGGTTTCCTAGCCGGCGTCTGGTACCCGCATTCAGCCTGACTATATCTGGATCGTGCCACGTAGGGCACCATTCGGGGGAAGCGCTCCCTACCAAGGATTTTTTCATATACAGGGCTCGAACCCAAAACCTCTAGTTAAAGAAAGAGCAGTCTCATCCGCTGCACCACATTCTTATTGTGGTCGGATGCTTTAATTAACATATTGGGTGTGTAACGTGCGATGCGTTAATAGATTGCAACAAGTTTGTCAGATTTCTTTATTTCCCCAAATAAGATTTTCACCCTATAATGGTTTTTTTTATGTGAAAGAACACGTAAAAAATGACATCAAGATGAGTACATGGGTTTAAAGCTTTTAATTTGTGTACATTAGATTAAGTAAAGTAGAGATAGCAGTTATTAAAAGGATTACTTTGATCTCTACATTATAATTTAAAGGAATATTACCCAAAATAATTAAAAGGAATAGTTATGATAACCTTTCTAAACTTCATGACTCTCTTCCATATCTCTGGTTTTATATGATAAAACAGATAAATATGGACAAACCTGTCAAGAAGCAGCAATTTATTGGGGACAGACAGACCAGTAAGATAGAAATTTCAGTGCCATATATCATTTATTACCATAATTTATTCTTGGAATACACAGTCTGGGTATGGAGCTATGGGGTCCAAAGACTTATCTCCAATTCTAAATTTATATTAACTTTATTTCAAGTGATTTCGGGCTATTGTCGACTTTTTATATTAGTAAGTAGTAACATATATACATATTTAATTTTAATATGACACTACTTACTCAAGATGTACATCCATGCCACTGGCATAATTAGTTAAGGGAAAAAATCATCATTAACTGCAAAAAGTTTGGCGAAACTTTCTAGGTTTTCATTAGCGCAAAAATCATTTATAGTCACTCGTTGAAAACTAATGATAACTAGTAGTCTATAAAATAAGGTATACAATTCATAGCCCAAACTAATTATAAGGGCTAGCAGGTAAAACTCAGAAAACCAGCGAAGACTCTGGCTCCTCAATGCAACCTTCTTTTACACTTAATACTTTTATAATCAATATATTTAAAATCCCTCCAAATCACCCCAAAAATCCTTCAAACCTAGTGAAATCCCCGTCAAAATCCACCCTTTCAGCCCAAAAATTCCATTAAACCCAATCGTCTTCTCCATAACCACCAAAATTCCCTTTTTTATCTTTTATAAAAAAATTAATTATTAGTGATCCAATCTAGAAAAATATAATATTGCATAAGCAAAAATACCCATAATATAAGAAGAGGAAGAAGGTGATGTATAGGTTTTACACGTACTATACACATTATACATTAGTATAAAGTGTATATACACTTTTCATACATCGACGAACAATGTTTATACTATTATACATTTTATATATATAATATATACAAAATTATATGAACATTGAATTTGTATTAAAAGTGTATATGCATTTATATCAGTGTAGATACGTCTTTCATATAAATGTGCATACATAATATATACACATTATATACAATATTTTCAATACTCACCGAAGTCACTGTAACCTTTCACGTCCGGTTTTGTATAATACATGTTTAATAAATGTATCATTGGTGTATAATGAATACACATCGATTATACACTATATTATACAAATATTATACACTGATCACACAGTGTATAAATAAAGGAGCGCTGATGATAATGGATCGGAGGACACCGAACTTGGCCAGAAAAAGCTTATCTCCGGCAGTGACTATTTTATTTTCTCAATTTCTCATCTTCTTGTAAAAGTCATTCGAAAAAATATCATGCAACACTATATCTGAAAGTGGATAGAAAGCGAAGAAAGCAGCAACTACCGCCAGACTTTTGCCAGAAATTACTCAAAGAAGATAGATATTGTTGTATCTAAGTAAAAGATTAGGAGATCACTAAGAAAAAAGAGAAAATTTAAAAAAAATAGTGTGTTAGTTTCGTTATAGGAGAAGAAAAGAAAAAAAGGAGGGAGTAAAGAAGGAAAAGATAAGAAGAAAGGGAAAGATGGAAGATTGAAGATTGGAGAAGACGAGAACAGAGAGAGAGAGGAGAAGCAGGCGGTTGAAATAGGGTGAAAGTGTATTGAAAATAGTGGCTATAACTTATTAACTTGTTAATAAATTGTGCCTAAAGGTTATTTCGGGTCCATGAGAGAAAACATGAGCTAATAAAATTTTGATCTTAGCTTATTATCAATTAATTTATTGAAAATAACTGATTATGTACTATTAAGTATTGAAAAGCATTTTGTTTAAAATATTTTTTACAAATAAGCAGCTAAATAAATAATTAGATTGAAGTGTTGTAATTGACAATAAGCAATTATTGTGTTTGATAATAAAAAGAAAAAAAGTGTTAATACTAATGTTGTTAATATGACTACGATGCCCGTACTATTGTTTGCAAAAAGTATAAGAAAAATATTCAAATTTACCCATATGTTAGATGAAATTGTTCAATTTTGTTATCTGTCTGACTCTTGCTTATTCATATCCTTGCTGTAAGTAATTTATCTCATATTTTTCTTTACTATTAACGTGGTTGTCCAAACTCTTCAAGAAAAAAGGTCCAAAAAAACCCTTAAACCTTTGGTTATGGTTTAAATTTTACTCTCAAAACGAGGTGAGATAAAAGGAGGTTTTCAAGGCCTCGGAACACAGTTTTTGACTTATAAAATGAGAGATGACTTTTTGGGTCATCACATTCTCCACCTCTGAAACAAACGTTCGTCCTCGAACGAACATAGAGAAGTACCTGAATCAGGGAAAAGGTGGGGATATCGGCTCCGCATATCGGACTCGGACTCCCAGGTAGTTGCCTCGGCAGGATGATCTCTCCACTAAACACGAACCGAAGGATAACTCTTCGATCTCAACTGAGGAAGCTGCCGGTCTAATATGGCTACCGACTCCTTCTCATAGGTCAAATCCTTGCCCAACTAGACACTGCTGAAGTCTAACACATGGGTTGGATCGCCGTGATGCTTCCGAAACATAGACACATGAAACACTGGATGCACAGCTGATAAATTCGGTGGCAACGCAAGTCTGTAAGCCACCTCTCCCATTCTGTCAAGGATCTCAAAAGGACCGATGTACCTAGGGCTTAGCTTGCCCTTCTTCCCAAATCTCATCACGCCCTTCATGGGCGACACCCGCTCTCCGACCATGAATGCCATATCACGAACTTTGCAGTCGGCACAACTCTTCTTCCTGGACTGAGCTGTACGAACTCTATCCTGAATGATCTTAACCTTATCCAAGGCATCCTGCACTAAGTCTGTACCCAACAACCGAGCCTCTCCCGACTCAAATCACCCAACCGGCGACTGACACCGCCTACTATATAATGCCTCATAGGGAGCAATCTGGATGCTCGACTGATAGCTGTTGTTGTAGGAAAACTCAGCTAATGGCAAGAACTGATCTCAAGAACCTCCAAAGTCAATGACATAGGCTCGTAGCATATCCTCCAAAATCTGAATAGTATGCTCGGACTGTCCGTCCGTCTGAGGATGAAATGTTGTGCTCAACTCGACCCGGGTGCGCAACTCACACTGAACTGCCCTCCAGAAATGCGAGGTAAACTGCATACCTCGGTCAGAAATAATAGACACGGGCACACCATGAAGACGAACAATCTCCCTAATGTAGATCTCTGCCAATCTCTCCGAAGAATATGAAACTGCCACAGGAATGAAATGCGCTGACTTGGTCAGCCTATCCACAATAACCCATACTTCATCAAACTTCCTCTGAGTCTGTAGGAGTCCAACAACGAAATTCATGGTGATACGCTCCCACTTCCACTCAGGAATCTCAATCTGCTGAAGCAATCCACCAGGTCTCTGATGCTCGTACTTTACCTGCTGACAATTCAAGCACCGAGCTACATATGCCACAATATCCTTCTTCATCCTCCTTCACCAATAATGCTGCCGCAAATCCTGATACATCTTTGTGGTGCCCGGATGAATGGAGTACCGGGAAGTATGGGCCTCCTCTACAATCGACTCACGAAGTCCATCCACATTGGGCACACAAATATGACCCTGCATCCATAAAACCTCATCATCACCAATTGTAACCTGCTTGGCACCACCGTGCCACACCGTGTCCCTAAGGACACACAGATAAGGATCATCATACTGCCGATCTCGAATACGATTAAATAATGAAGAGCGAGCAACTGTATAAGCTACAACACGGCCGGGCTCAGAAACATCCAATCTCATGAACCGATTAGCTGAAGCCTAAACATCCAAAGCAAGCGGTCTCTCCCCGACCGAAATATAAGCAAAGCTACCCATACTAGCTGACTTCCTACTCAAAGCATCGGCCACCACATTGGCCTTCCCCGGATGATACAATATGGTGATGTCATGGTCTTTCAACAGCTCCAACCATCTCCTTTGCCTCAAATTCAACTCTTTCTGCTTGAACAAATATTGCAAACTCTTATGATCTGTGAACACCTCACATGACACGCTGTACAGATAATGCCTCCAAATCTTCAGCGCGTGGACAATGGTTGCTAACTCCAGATCATGAACTGGATAATTCTTCTCGTGGATCTTCAACTGACACAAAGCATATGCAATAACCTTTCCATCCTGCATCAACATTGCACGAAGTCCAACCCGAGATGCATCATAATACACAGTATATGGCCCTGAACCTGTGGGCAAAACCAACACCGGCGCTGTAGTCAAAGTTGTCTTGAGCTTCTAGAAGCTCGCCTCACACTCCTCTGACCACCTGAACTGGCACCCTTCTGAGTCAACCTGGTCATCGGCGCTGCAATAGACGAAAACCCCTCTACAAACCGACGGTAATATCCCGCCAAACCCAAGAAACTCCGGATCTCTGTAGATGATGTGGGTCTAGGACAATCCTTGACCGCTGAAATCTTCTTAGGATCCACCCGAATACCCTCCGCTGATACAACATGACCCAGGAATGCAACCGAACTCAACCAAAACTCACATTTCAAAAACTTATCATATAACTGACTGTCCTTCAGAGTCTGGAGAACGACTCGAAGGTGCTGCTCATGCTCCTCTCGGCTGCGGGAATAAATCAGAATATCATCAATGAAGACAATCATGAAGGAATCAAAATAAGGCATGAACACTCGGTTCATCAAGTCCATGAAAGTTCCTGGGGCATTTGTCAACCCGAATGACATCACTAAGAACTCATAATGCCCGTATCGAGTGCGAAAAGCTATCTTAGGGACATCATATGCCCTAATCATCAATTGATGGTAGCCAGATCTCAAATCAATCTTCGAAAATACCTTGGCACCCTGAAGCTGATCGAAGAAATCATCAATCCTCGACAATGGATACTTATTCTTGATGATAACCTTGTTCAACTGCCGATAATCTACGCACATCCTCATTGACCCATCCTTCTTCTTAACAAACAACACCGACGCACTCCAAGGCGAGACACTAGGCCTAATAAAGACTTTATCAAGCAACTCCTTCAACTCTGGCAGGGCCATACGATATGGCGGAATAGAAATGGGCTGAGTGTCCGAAGCCAAATTAATGCAAAAGTCAATATCCCTGTCGGGTGGCATACCCGGCATGTCTGCAGGAAACACCTCTGGAAACTCACGGACGATGGGCACAGACTCCATAGAAGGAACCTTGGCACTAAAATCATGAACATGGACAAATAGTCCAAACACCCTTTCTCGACCATACGCCGAGCCTTCATATATGAGATAACCCTGCTGGAAGAATGAACATGAGTCCCTCTCCACTCCAGTCGAGGCAACACCAGCAATCCTAAGGTCACGGTCTTGGCATGACAGTCCAGGATGGCATGATAAGGCGACAACCAATCCATCCCCAAAATAACATCAAAATCTACCATATCAAGGAGTAGAAGATCTACACTGGTCTCAAGACCATCGATAACCACTACACATGAACGGTAGACATGATCTACCACAATAGAATCACCCACCGGTGTAGACACATATACAGGAGTACTCAGAGAATCACGAGGCATAACAAATAAGGAGCAAAATAAGATGACACATAGGAATATGTGGACCCTGGATCAAATAAAACTGAAGCATCCCTGCTGCAAACTGAAACCATACCTGTGATAACTGCATCGGAGGCCTCAGCCTCAGGTCTGGCTGGAATAGCATAACATCGGGGTTGTTCCCCACCAATCTGAACTACACCCCTGGGACGGCCTCTTGCTGGCTGACCTCTACCTCTAGTAGCTTGGCCTCCACCTCTAACTTCCTGACCTCCACCTCTAACACCTCGACCCCCACCTCTGGCTGGCTGAGCGGGTGGTGGAACACGTGGTGCGGGAACCATGGCATGAAAACCCTGGTGCTGAGAACTGCTCGAGGCTTGAGGGAAAAATCTAGCAAGGTGACCCGGACCACCATAAGTATAACAAGATCTTGGCTATGGAGACTGTTGGCCCTGAAACTGACCCTGATGACCTGAGTAACCACCCTGGAAATTCTGGAGCGGCAGTGCAATGATAGGAGTTGGTGGGGAACTGTAGGGCAACTGATCAGTATACTGCATGTGGGAACCACGACCACTTGGGCACTGTGAGAAACCTGAAGTGCTGACTGAAACGGCCTAGGAGGATGGCCCCTACTAAAAGAATCCCTGCCTCCAGATGAGACACCACTTAACCGGACAAAATGACGAGGCCTCTTGTCATACCCCTGACCACTCCCTGTGATAGAACCATCTCGACTCGTTTGGCCACATTGGCTGCATCCTGAAAGGAAATATCACTCCCTGCCTCTCTAGCCATCTGCAATCTGATCGGTTGAGCTAGTCCCTCAATAAACCTCCTCACCCTCTATCGGTCGGTGGGAAGTATCATAATAGCATGACGGGACAAGGTAATGAATCTGGTCTCATACTGAGTGACGGTCATAGAACCCTGCTGGAGACGCTCAAACTGCCTCATATAATCCTCTCTTTGAGTGATAAGGAGAAACTTCTCCAGAAACAAATCGGAGAATTGGGCACAAGTCAAAGGTGGTGCTCCCGCTGGTCTAGCCAAACAATAATCTCTCCACCAGGTCTTGGCGGGACCTGACAGACGGAAAGTAGCAAAGTCGACCCCATTGGTCTCCACTACCCCCTTGTTCCGTAGAACCTCGTGGCAGCTATCCAAATAGTCCTAGGGATCCTCTGAAAGATGCACCGCTATAAGTAGTAGTAAATAGCTTGGTGAACTGGTCCAACCTCCACAAAGCATCAGTAGACATAGCTGCTCCATCACTGATCTGAGTCACAATACTCAGCTGAACTACCCCAGCTGTCTGAGGTGCTGGAGTCTGGAACTGAGAAGCCAACTGCTCCGGAGTGCGAGTAACGGGAGTTTGGTCTCCTCCCCCAGCCTGAGAGACGGTTGGTGTTGTAGGAAGTAAACCTGCTTGAGAAACACTCTCCATGAGGCCCACTAGACGGACCAGAGCATCCTGGAGTACCGGGGTGGCAATGAACCCCTCGGGAACCTGAGCTGCTCCAACCGGGACTGTCTGGGCAAGAACCTCATCAGAAAACTCTGCCTGAGGCTCCGCCATTGGGGCTGCTGCTCTGGCCTGAGCTCTGCCCCTGCCTCGGCCTCTAGCACGGCCTCGTCCTCGGCCCCTCGGCCTCTCGTAGGAGCTGCAACTGGATACTCGGGCTGCTGATCAGTGGATGAAGAAGCATGTGTTCGCGGCATCTGCGAGAGAATAGAGTAGAAATTCAATTAGCGTTGAGAATTCAAATCGCACGACAAAGAAGAATATATGTGAAGTCATTCCTAACTCTTTAGCCTCTGGAAGATAAGAACAGACGTCTCTATACCGATCCCTCAGACTCTACTAAGCTTGTCCGTGAATTGTGAGACCTAAGCAACCTAGTGCTCTGATACCAACTTGTCACAACCTGAATTTCCCACCTTCGGGACCGTGATGGCGCCTAATATTGAGCCCGCTAGGTAGCCAACGTTAATGTTTATCTACCTTATTCATTTATTTTTAACAGATAACATGTGATGTACAAATCAACAGAAATAAAAGTGTTAGAGAGAACAAAGTCTACAACTAAATTAAAAGCCATTACGAAAATCATAATACTAAACCCAGAATTTCGTACAACTTCACAGACTGTCTATGAATACTACATATAAAGGTCTGAACAAAATAAATACATCTATCTCAAAATAAAGAAGAACATAGTGGAAATAAAGTAGGAGGGGACGCCAAGGCCTGCGGACGCCTGCAGGACTACCTCGGAATCTCCAAAAGAACTGAAGGAAGCCTCGTCACTCTAAGGTCCGTAGGGTCCTGTACCAGGATCTGCAAAAAAGTGCAGACTGTAGCATCAGTACAACCGACCCCATGTACTGAGTAAGTGTCTAGCCTAACCTCGGAGAAGTAGTGACGAGGCTAGGACACGACAACCAACTAAACCTGTGCATTTTAATCATATACGGAGAAAATAATAACAACAAGAATTAAGCAGCTAAGTACAAGGAAAGGGGAACATATTGAGGGGAGGAAATATCAAATAAAGGAAATAAGAAGTAAAACAACAAACTAGATATCAATTTAAACAACAGAAATAATAGCACAAACAACAAGTGCACGACATCACACTTCATGCTTTTACTCTCATCCTCACCAAATAATAAATAAAATGCACGGCATCACCCTTCGTGCTTTTACTCTCATCCTCACCAAATAATAAATAAAATTCATGGCATCACCCTTCGTGCTTTTACTCTCATCCTCGCCAAATAACAAATAAAATGCACGGCATCACCCTTCGTGCTTTTACTCTCATCCTCACAATAAATCAATAGAAACGGCACGGCATCACCCTTCGTGCTTTTAATATCATAATATGGCACGGCATCACCCTTCGTGCTTTACACTCTTCCTCACCCAAATAATAATATAAAATGCACGGCATCACCCTTCGTGCTTTACACTCTTCCTCACCCAAATAATAATATAAAATGCACGGTATCACCCTTCGTGCTTTATACTATTCCTCACCCAAACAAGTCAATAACAACAATCCGGCAAGGAAATCAACAATACAAACAACAATAATAAAGCCATAACGTCCCGGCAAGGGAGTCAACAGTAGAATCAATATCATCCCGGCAAGGGAAACAACTATAACCAATCTCACCTGGTTACTCAATTTCACGTAGTAATTCTCAACTCGAGCCAATACTCAACAATGATCAATACCAAAGAAACACCACCAACATAGAAAATTGTCAAATTAAACTCAAGTAATACTTAATGAAAAATCACATAAATCACAATATTCGACTCACTGCATGCTTGACACCAACGTACATATACTCGTCACCACACCTATATGTTGCACATTATACTAACACGTAGCAAATAAGACACAATACCTATTCCCTCAAGCTAAGGTTAAGCCAGACATTTACCTCGAATTCCACGACCAAACTCAAGCCTCAATTATCGCTTTCCTTTTAGAATTCGCCTCCAATTCGATTGTATCTAGACATAATTAGCTTAACAATATCAATAAATGCTAAATAATTAACCCTCAATGCTTAATTATGAGTTTTCTATCATTGTTTCCAAAGTCAAAAATCGACCCCGGGCCCGCTTGGTCAAATTACGAGGTTCGGACCAAAACCCGATCACCCATGCACCCACGAGCCCGAATATATACTTAGTTTCGGGATCCGACCCCAAATCGAGGTCTAAATTCCCAATTTTTAAAAATCCCTAATTCTCCAAAAATTCCTAATTTTCTACCCTTCAAGAACAAGATTTAGGCCTAGAAATCTAATGGGTGTTAATGGAAAATGAAGAAAATGAGATTAGAAACATGAACATATGATTTGGAGATGAAATCCCTCTTCAAAAATCGACCAAAGTCGGATTCTATGGAAGAAAATATAAAAATGGGGTCTATTCCCATTTTGCTACTCCTTTAAGACCCCTGGGCAAACCCTCTCCGCGATCGCGAGGGGTCTGCTGCGTTCGCATAGCACTGGCCCCCATTGGCCATTGCGTTCGCGTGCCAATGGCCGCATTCGCATAGGGTATTGACCCAAATTCCCTGACTAGCCCTTCTAAGGCTTTGCGTTCGCACCTAAGCCTATGCGTTCGCATAGGGTATTCGCTCCCCTCCCCGAGTTCCCCTCCTACAGATGTGCGTTCACGAGCCACTGGCCGCGTTCGCATAGTACAAATCAGCCCCAGCCCCAATTACTCTTCGCATTCGCGTGGATTACCACGCGTTCACATAGTACAAATTACCAGACACCAGAAAACAGCTACTTCACCAGATTTTCTAAGTCTAAAACACGCCGATACCTTTCCGAAACTCACCCGAGCCCTCCGAGCCCCAAACCAAACATGCACACAACCCCAAAAATATTCTACGGACTTACTCGCGTGATCAAAAGCCAAATAACGTCTTAAACAACGAATTTAGCATCAAAATCAAAGAAAATCTAAAGAACTTTCAAAGTTTCAAATTCCACAACTACGGGTCCAAATCACGTCAAATGACCTCCGTTTCTTACCAAATTTTACAGGCATCACTCAAATACTATATTAAACCTGTACCGGGCTCCATAACAAAAATACGGGCCCGATACCATCAATTTCAAATATAATCAAATTTCCAAGAACTCTTATAATTTCAGTAAAATAATTTGTTTCAAAAATTCATTTCTCGGGCGTGGGACCTCGAAAATCAATTCCGAGCATACGCCCAAGTCCCATATTTTCCTACGGACCCTCCGGGACCGTCAAATCACTGGTTCGGGCCCGTCTACCCAAAATATTGACCGAAGTTAACTTAAATTCAATTTAAAGGCAAAATTAGTATTTTTCTCAGTTTTTCATATAAAAGCTTTTCGGATATACGCACGGACTGCGCATGCAAAACGAGGTGAGATAAAAGGAGATTTTCAAGGCCTCGGAACACAGTTTTTGACTTATAAAATGAGAGATGAATTTTTGGGTCATCACATTTATATTTTTCTTTGACATAATAATTTTTTTTTTGGAAGAAAATAAGGATTTCTAAAGAAGTCATGAACTCCCAATTATAATTCCTTCTTCTACTGTATTTTAAGAATATTACAGTGATGGAAAGATTTAAATCCTACATATTAGTAGTTCTTACATAATTCAAATAAGAAAATATTTAATATCCAAAATTTTAGTTAATTTAAAACCAAAATATTAGGAAAATAATAAGATAATAATGACTATTTCGCCCAATGGAAACTCTATTTTAAAGGGATAAAAAAAGACGAATAATATTTTGCTAAGGGGCTCCGTATGCGTGATGATAGTCTATAATTACATATTTTAGTGCTTATACACTCTAGTTTACTGCACTTTAAATGTGTTTGAGCTTTAATCACTAGTGTTTTGCACTAACTGTGTGTTTTATGCCTTGTAGGAGTGATTCCGAGCTATATAGATGTTATGGAATGAATTTAAGTGATTTGGATCTTTGAAGTCTGAGTATAAGCTCAAGGAATTAAGCCGGGATCGTGTTCGGGGGTCAAATTTGATAGTTGAGAACAAACGAAGACTCGAGTAGGCATATTGTGCATTGTCTAGTAAAATGGACATAACGTTTTGCTCCGGACTCCATTTGGGCTTATAATATACAATTGGAAAGGTAACTCAAAGGGATACAACTTTCATGTTTTATATTTTCCAAAATTACAAACCGAATAGGGTAAAGAAACGCGATCGAAACTGCGACTGCGGACCTAACGCGGACTGGGCAGAATAAAACCCCACTAGTGTGACCTCTAGCGCGATATTAGTGCGGCCCCGCTAGTGGAAACTTGAAAACTTGTCCTTTTTTGCGTAGGAGAAGGTATAATTGTTTGGGTCCGACCCTACTTAGTATATATACATGGGAGAACGTTATTGTTGAGAGATTGGACATATTTTGGACACAAATTCGACCTAAAGAGGCAAGGAGGGCAATTGGGCATCAATCCATATCTTCTTCTCTTGTGATTTTTATCATTGTTCATGAATTCTTTTGTAGTTTTCATTATTGTTATGAGTAGCTAACTGTTCTAATCTAAGGTTTTGGTGGAACCCATTGGGGATGACTTTATTGCGATATTAATATAGTTTTGGTTGGTTGTTAATCTCTATTTGTTCAACTACGTTCTTACTGTAGTTAATTGAAAGGATCCTCAATTAGTTGTGTCTATTTATTATGTATCTACTTGAGAGAGAGAGTGTACAGTTAGGTAGTTGTTTGAACAACACCACTCCCGGAGTATAGGCGAGAGTCATAACCGAGGATTTAGAGGCTGGATTAGAGATAACGATACCTCGAGTGCAATCTAAAGTGAACTGTAATGCAATCTAGCTAGCGTAACTTGAGAGAGTGCGTCTAGTAAATTATCATAATTACTTGAGAGAGATTTATGGTAGCTGGAGTGTTCATGATTGATAGAGAAAAATAAATCAAAACTATAGGAAGTATACAAGAAGGAAGTTCACCAACAGGGGAAACCATAACCTTAGACCTTTAATCCAATTGCTTACATCTTATTGTTAGTTAATCTTAAGTTTATTATTTTTGTTCAGCTGTAGTAGTAGAAACAACACAAAGTGATATACATAACGTTCGAGAAAGTTGACTATTGAGAATCTAGTAATCTAAAGACGACATTTGGTACGTTAATTCCCTGTGGGATTCGACTCTGGGCAAAATACCAGGATTATATTTACAACGCCCGCTTAGTCTTTTAATAGATATAGTTGAGCGTGATCAACGCGCGTTACGCGTGTATCCCGTGTCACGAGTAAAACCTTTTTAAATTTACATAAATATTATTTAAAAAGTATCTTGAATTATTAAATACAAAGATAAAGAAAATAGTGTAAGTTTCCTAAACTAAAGAATATTGAGTGTGTTTAGCTAATTCTATAAAAACAAAATAAAAAAAAAAAAATTGTGTTAAGATTATTTTCAAATACTTTTTTTAACTTAACTTCAAATACTATTTTTTTCAACTATCAAAAATTCATGTCCAATTTCAATTTTCATACAAATAATATGCTTTAGATTGACCTATTATTATTATAAAATAATTTTGTTATTTTAGATGTATATTATTTTGAAGAAATAGTACGTAATGGAAGGGTAAGAGAATATGTCAATGTTACAATAATATGCTCGTCCATAAATAATTATTTGAGTTATAATATTCTTTGTTTTTATTCCTTCTCAGAAAAATATTTTTCTTTTATTTAATTTCAATTTAGATAATTAAATAATTATTCCTAAATAGTAGGAAATTAATTAATGACTATTCCTAAATAGTAGGAAATTAGTTAAATGACTTTCTAAATATTAGGAGAATAATAAAATGACTATTTTGCTAAGTGTGAATTCTATTTTAAAGGGGTAAAAAAGGCGAACAATATCTCCCTAAGGATTTTCGTGCTTAGATTAGATAGATAGACAGATATACAGAGTTTAAGTTTCAATTAGAAAAAATAGTGAATAATTTTGTAGCCTTACTCTTTGTAACCTAAAACTTTATAACCAAACAAAGAGTATTCTTCAGCCTAAAAGGAGTTGACAGTTCTCGAAAGTTCCCGTGAATATCAGATGCGAACGTTGATTTATGATCATCATAGTTGGAGAAGAGACGCCAAAGGTAATGGCATGGATTTTGTTTTCGAATTTATTACCAATTTTTTTTGCAAAAGAATATATTCGCATTAGCTTCAGCAGTTGGGAAGCCCCTTCACTTGGATATGGCAACAATTAACAAGACGAGGCCAAGTTGTGCACGTGT
The DNA here is from genome assembly GCA_005239525.1 of Nicotiana knightiana. Classification (NCBI taxonomy): domain Eukaryota; kingdom Viridiplantae; phylum Streptophyta; class Magnoliopsida; order Solanales; family Solanaceae; genus Nicotiana; species Nicotiana knightiana. Next base: position 85,717 of record ML435747.1, read on the forward strand.
TAAAGTATTAGTGGATCTTTTAGCCGACTTGCCGAAGAAAGTGCGTATAGATATTGAGAACGAAATAGCTAAACAAGTGCATACTGAATGGGTTAATATAAATTATGATTATTTGCAGAAGTATTGCAAAGAATGTAAATTGCAAGGGCATGATATGATAGAATGTTGGCGACTTCATACGGAATTGGTGGTGAACAATGGGAATGAACAACAAACAGTTAACGAGGCTCGACAAAACTTGGCACAGGCAACTGCTTCAACTAATGCTAATCAACAGGGCACTTTTGATGGTTTTGACGAGTGGAAAAGTAGTAGGTAATGTGGCTAATAAGGGTAAAGATTAGTGGAAAGAAATAAGGGACAATCGTATTAAGAAGAGTGGTAATGAAGTTCAAATTGCAACTGGAAAAGATATAATACTTGTTGATGCTGCTGCTTCACAACAGGTACATACAAATAATAAATTTGGTGTCCTAGAGGTGAATGAAGGAGAAACCAATGGAAATGAAACCAATCAGTTAGCATTATTGGAAGGAGATGCAAATCAAAAATCACCTGTGAAGAATGGGAATGCTATTGGAAATTTAAATGCAGCAGCTACACCCTTTAATCCTAATTCTAACGGGATTGCAGATTTAAATAACGCTAAGACTATTGAACCTACGACTGGTGACAAAGGGGCAGCTGATCAAGGGAGACTTAAAAAGTCTATTGCTCAATGGGTTACTAGAACCTTCAATGGAGATGTAGCTATCAATAAATCATGTCAATAAGTGCCTTCCCAATCTGTTGATTTTAATGCAGCAGTTGACTCAACTAAAGGTGAGGAGAGGTTACAACTGAGTAGTAGACCTTGGAATGAGCAAATTGAGGTAGACTCCGATGAAGGAGAATTGTCAGATGGAGCTAGTGGTGAAGAGGACTCAACTGATGAGGAGGTTGAACTGGAAGAGCAAAGTGTGAATGCAAAAAACAAAGATAAAGATCAAGGGGGATACAACAATAACAAAGAACTGGAGAAAGTACAAGGGGAAAAGGAGCAAATAAATGAAGTAAGGGATGGGGAGGAACCAATTAGAAATCCTAAGTCGCCAGCAAATACCAATGTAACTACTGGGGAGACAGCAAATGATTCTGGTGGAACCATATTAGAACTGGTGCATAATCTGGAAGAGATTGATAAATTAACACCTGTTCAATCGAGCTCTAAGAGGGGAGAACAAGCAGTAACAATTCATACAGGTAAAGTAACAGCAGTTCATGAGAAAGCACACACAGATTTGGTTCCAAAAAATCTGCAGCAGCAACTGGCAGATCAAAATGAAGAACATAAAGCAGAGGACTATGTTGGAGGCAGGGGTAAGGATTTAGATGAAGAATCTACAACTCAAAATTTTAAAAATGTGGCAAGGCAGGGTGATCTTTCACCTTGAGATATGGAACGAGGAAAATCAGCAGGAAGGGGAAAGAAGAAACAAGCAAGAGATGTACAAAATGTAATCCCTGGGGTTCAAACGAGGAGGACCCTATCTAAATCCAACAATCAATGACGAAGGCCATTATATGGAATGTGAGGTCAGTCAAAACCAAAAAAGCATTTGAGATACCGATCCTCATGAATAGGCCGCAACACTTTCATTTTATTTGTATTAGGGAACCAATGCAGAGTGTTAGGAAATTAGAAAGATATAGAAGGAAGATTGTCATGCTTCAAGCTTTTTCTAACATTTCAAACAAAATTTGGGTGTTTGTGGATGAGGATCATGGGGTAGATGTAATGATAAACACGGAGCAACAGATTACCATGAAGATCACTGATATGGACACTCAAGTTGCTATTATTGTCACCTTTGTGTATGCTAAATGTGATGTTATTGATCGAATAGAGCTATGGGACAGTTTGTATTACTTAGCTAGATACATTACATTACCTTGGTTAGTTGGAGGTAATTTCAACGTTACATGGGATGAGGAGGAGAAGTATAGGGGTCTACCTGTGTCAATCAATGAAGTGAACGATTTTAGACATTGTATGAACACCTGCAACCTCGTTGACTTAGGATTCAAGGGGAGCATATTTACTTGGTGGAACGGGAGAGATGAGGATGACTGTATTTTCAAAAGGTTGGATCGATGTATGGCCAATATTGAACTCCAACAACTGCTGCCTGGGCTTTAGGTAACACACCTCTCTGAAATTAGGTCTGATCAGAGTCCCATGTTGCCAACATGTACTGATGTGGTTGCACCAATTAAGAAAGCATTTAAGTTTATTAATTTTTGGACAAAACACCATACTTTCAAGGATGTTGTAAGGGAGAATTGGAAGGCAGGCTTTGTGGGAGATCCTTTCTATGTGTTTAATTATAAATTGAAGAAATTAAATAAGGCTTTATCTGTGTGGAGTAGGGTGACCTATGGTGACATTTTCCAAAAAATAGCAAGTCTTGAAGAGGTGGTGATGATACATGAGGCAGAATTCGAAAGGAATCCTACTTTCCAAAACAGAGAAAGGCTACACAAGATTCAAGCTGAATTGATCAGGTATTTAGCACTAGAGGAAGAATTTTGGAAGCAAAAGTCGGGGATGTCTTGGTTCCAATATGGGAACAGAAACACGAAGTTTTTTCATGCACAAGTGAATGGGAGAAGGAAGAGGTTACAGCTAAGAAGAATACAAAATGATGCTGGAATTTGGTTGGAAGAATCTGAAGCTATGGCTAATGAAGCTGTCAGATTTTATGAAGCCCAATTCCATGAAGAATCTGTTCCTACTGAGTTTGGAATTTTAGAACATGTCCCTACAATGATAGACAACAACCAGAACTTGCAACTAATCCAGCAACCTAAGAGTGAGGAGGTAAAAAATGTTATGTATGGGTTAAATGGAGAAAGTGCTGGGGGTCCGAATGGTTCTACGGGGTGTTTTCCATTCATGCTGGGACAGAGTTGGTGAAGACATTGTAGACATGGTCAAATCTTTAATGGCATAATTTGCCCAGATATATAACTCACACCAACCTTGTGTTATTACCAAAAAATAAGGAAGTTGTGTCCTTTTCTGATATGCGTCTTATTAGTCTAAGAAACTTCGTAAATAAAGTCTTCTCGAGGGTAATTTATGAAAGGTTGGTGAGTATGCTGCCTAATCTAATTTCTGACGAGCAGGCTGATTTTGTAAAGGGAAGGAGCATAGTTGAAAACATTCTCTTAACACAAGAGATAATCATAGACATAAGGTTACGAACCAAGTCTGGCCCAAACGTAGTGATAAACTAGACATGACTAAGGCCTACGATCGATTGTCATGGTTATATTTAACTAAGCTTTTGAGAAATATGGGATTTGGAGAGAGATTTATAGGCTTGGTTTATGGGTTAGTGTCAAATAATTGGTATAGTGTGCTGCTCAATGGACAATCACATGGGTTCTTTCGTTCAACAAGAGGAGTGAAACAAGGCGATCCACTTCCCCCTACTCTATTCATATTAGCTGCAGAAGCTATGTCGAGGAATCTGAATGGGCTACATAGGAATATGCAATTTCGTGGTTTTGGATTGCCCAAGTGGAGTCCTAAAATAAATCACCTTGCGTATGCCGACGAAACCATAATTTTCTCATCCTCAGATGCCACATCCCTCCAGCTAATAATGAACGTATTGGCAGCATATGAAGCTGCATCTGGGCAGCTTATCAACAGGAGTAAATCAGCCATCTACCTACATGAATCTGCTAGTGAAGAGGGTGTTGATAAAGTGCAGAGGATTATAGGTATTCCCAAGCAAAAATTCCCATTCACTTACCTTGGATGTCCAATTTTCTATCTTAGAAGAAAAATGGACTACTATCAACCTATGATCAATAAAGTGATGAACAAGCTACAAAACTGCAAAGGAAAAATGTTGTCGATTGGAGGAAGGGATGTTCTTATAGCTAATGTACTACAAAGTATGCCAATACACCTCTTGTCAGCTGTAAATCCCCCACCATGTGTGATTAATAGATTGCACAAAGTTTTTGCTCAATTCTTTTGGTGCAATTATGTGGGTGTTGCAAGCAGGCATTGGGTTTCGTGGAGTACTTTATGTTTACCATATGAGGAGGGTGGTGATGGTTTTAGGTCCTTGCATGACATGTCCACATCATTGTTTTGCAAATTGTGGTGGAATTTTAGGACGAAACCTAGCCTATGGAGTGCATTTGTTAGTCAAAAATATTGTAAAAAATTAAACCCCTTGATAGTCCCTTGGAGACATGGTTCACACGTGTGAAGAAAGATGCTAGAATGTAGGGACCTCATTGAGCAACAGATTTTATGGAAACCAAATATGGGGTCGGCTTTGTTTTGGTTCGACAATTGGACAGGGTTAGGATCATTATATTTTGTAACTCCTCTAGATTTCTATTGTGATGAGACAATACATAATATCTATGATGTTGTACAACATGGGCAGTGGGATGAGGAAAGAATTAGACAGATATTGCCAGAGGACCTTGCTGCACACATCTTGGAAACTGTCCGACCACCAGTTATAGATGCATCACTTGATAAACCTGTGTGGATGCTGGATACTAGAGGAGATTTCACTGTTAAGACTGCTTGGGACTACGTGAGAAAAAGACATGAACCTGGCAATGCGTATAGAAATATTTGGGTGAAAGGTCTGCCATTTAAAATTGCCTTCTTTATGTGGAAAGTATGGAAAAACAGGTTACCTTTAGATGACTTTTATCGAAGAATGGGGTACCTCATGGAATTGAAGTGTTGGTGTTACATTGAGCCAAAGGAGGAGACACTACATCATGTATTTTACACCTCTGCTGCTGTTAGGACAGTATGGAAATATTTCCTTGGGCATGCTGGAATTTCAATCGAGGGGATTAATCTTCACCAAACAATAGTAAGATGTTGGAATGCTGAAGTTGTACAGAGGCTAAGGCCCATCATGCAAGCTCTACCATCAGTGATTGTTTGGGAATTATGGAAGAGAAGGAATGGATATAAGTATGGGGATGCAGTGAATGTTACAAGGGTAAGATATCAAATTTCCACGACAATGCGGTCCCTTATCAAACTAAGAAAGCCTAGATTACAAAATCCTCCACATAGGTGGCCAGATTTATTCAAGATGCTGGAACAATATACACCTAAATTGTAGTATGCTAAGGTCTCGTTGGAGCTGCCAAGTCGAGGGTGGATCAAAGTTAATGCAGATGGGGCTTCAAGGGGTAATCCAGGTAGAAGCTCGATTGGGTTTGTGCTAACAAATGAAGATGGGGACATAATATACGCATATGATAAGGAGATAACTGAGGGTACTAATACAGTTGCTGAGGCAAAGGCGATTGAAGAAGCTTTAAAGTTTTGTATAGCAAGGGACTATGTATTGATAGAGTTAAACACTGACTCTATGCTTCTACAAAAGGTTATAACTGGAGAGTGGAGGCCACCTTGGATCATTTTTGAAATTGTAGAGGAAATTAAGGAGCTTATGAGAAGGTCCAATGTTGCAGTGCAACGTATTTTTAGAGAGGCCAACATCTTAGCTGATCACTTGGCAAATTATTCTTTGGATGTTGAAAATATAACTTGCCATGGTTTTGCTGAGTTGGATATTCAAGGTAGAAGGCTGGTTAATTTTGACAAGCTGCAATGCCCTTACCTACGAGTAAAAGTCGCAAGAATCTAGCCAAGGAAGAGGAGATTATCAAGGGGGGAAAAGTAACTGGGGCATTCGTAGAAACTCCTTATGTTCGAATCCTTTGGGAAGAGAACAGTAAGAGGTTTTTTATACTGACATGTTTTTCTTTTTTGCAGGTGTATATATCTATGCTCTATGTCCTAATAGAGGTCCAATTGGTGGTATTAGTGCGATGCACTCAACCCAATGGAAGGACGTTAGGACTAGGCAAAAACATAGATGCAAGAGAGAGTCCAGTACTGACCAGGTGTGATGTACGATGTTGCTGTTGGAAATTCATTTTGAGGTGTGTTGGTCACAATAACACATCAATGATAAATGAAGGGAGCACCAATATACATTACATACTACATCAACTGAGACACAAACATCCAGCAACAACTTGGGCTGTTTAACAAAGGGAGAAACTGAGCTACAGATGTGGGAACACATGGGGAACAAGAAGCTGCATATAGGAAAACACTTAATCAAGGAAGAAAAGAAAAAAGAAAGGGAAGCAATGTCCAGAATGTTTAATCGAATTGGACAACAGGTGAGAATAGCAGCTGGGAAAAAGGGGGATACAGGAAGTCAGGAAAATATAGAAGAACGTACAAGGGAAGACTTGGAGTAAAGTAATGGGAGAACAAGCAGAACAAGAAATGAAGCAATGGAGTATTGCAAATATGACTAGGCAAGTGACATGGGAAGAAAAGTTTCACTGCCTAGAATGTTTAATCGAATTAGGAAAGATGAACACAAGGAGAAACAGTTGGATAAGGAGGAAAATGAAGCAAGTAGGTACAACTCAAAGGAATCATCATATGGTCAAGTTGTACAAATCCTATGGGAGGAGTACAAGGAGACCAACTTTTTTACTAACATTGTTTTCTTTTTTGTAGGAAATGATATTGTACTCATACTTTGTCGCTTATTACGACCTCATAGGGTGGTATTAGCACTAGGTGCTCATTCCCTAGAGGAAGGAAAGGTGACATGTGATGCGTGGCTAGAATTCATGATTTTAAGCATTATATACCTTGCATTTTATGTGCT
>MDKJ01087747.1:0-22813 GCA_005239525.1 Nicotiana knightiana
CCCCCCCCCCCTTCCTTTTCGTCCGTCTCTCTCTCTCTCTCCTCTCTAAAAACCCTAGTCGCCTAGGGTTCCTACCTTGCTCCGCCCACCGAAAATCGCCTACCTGTGGCGGACGACCTCCAATCAACCCCAACTTCTCACCAGAAAATCACCATCATCCCCTCTACCACCTCCCACTGCTGGTTTCCCTAAAAACCCAGTCGATTTGCACAAGTTTCAGATCTAAGAAATCTGAAAACCCCAAAAACTACTCCCCGGACGATTCGAGAATAATCAATGGTTCAGACCTTCATGGGTCGATTGTTCTTAACTAGAGCAATCGATTCATGAAGGTTTGATTCATTTTCAAACCCACTGGATCCGGTAAGGTCCAACGACCTCCTTTCTCTTTCCCGGCCAAAAAATCCCTTTTACGGGTATCCCCTCTTCCCCTTCTAACTGTCTTTGTGCTATTAGCATGAATATGTCATAGTTTAATTATTTTTGTTGTATCACTGTTTAGATCTTTTGTTTTCTTTCGTCGCTTTCTTCCACCTGTTAGTTTAAACTCTAAATGTGCTTCGTGACAGTCATGTCTTGATTTTATTCTCGTCAATTAAGTAATTAGTTTTCGTCATTGTGTATGACTGTTCTGTTTGGATTTGCATTACCTTCGATTTGATTGATTTAGTGTTTAACATGCTATTCACATTCTGGACTATTTTTGCAACCATGTTTAGTCATTTAGGTTTTCCTGTTAATCACCATTGATTTACTAAAGGTTCTACTTGTTTAAAATTAATAATTAGCTTTATTGGTTCATGGTTAAGTCCTCCAAAATACCTTTACTGTTGTTTATCTCCTCTTTAAATGCTACTGTCCATCCCTATTTGATTACTCACCTTAACCTTACTTTAATGTGAAGATTAATCATTCACCTAGATCATTTTATTAGTTAATTAGGCTCCTAACTTCATGGAGAATTTAGTTACTAGTATAATTAACTAAGATCAAGAAGCAATCTAATAAACTAACCATTTGTTATTGACTAACTAAGTCCTAAAATCTGCCTAAGGTAATTAATTTAGGATTAATTAACTAGAACAAATTATTTAACCTAGGCTTGATAATTAGTTTGAGTTTTCTGATTTTAGGTAAGTGAGTTTGACTTAATTAAACTAAAACAGTTAACTTAATTTAAGAAGTCAAAATTGATTGGTTTACTTCAATTAGTTGATTTGAACATAAGTAGTATGAAACTAACTCTAGGAATTTAATCAATTAATCTTTAATTAATTAACTCAACCTTAGTCAAGAATAACTAATAGTTAACTAAAGAACATAGTTGGGGTTAACTAACCAAAATGCTTAGTTAACCAGTGAACCTAACTAGTGTTAGTTAACTAGAGTTAAATAATAACCCAAACTGAGCTTAACCTTGATTACCCAATGGTAGATTCAGGGACTCTTAGGGGTACAATGGTTAATGTAGATTTAGGAAATCAGAATTTTAAGGGTAATAGGGTCTTTTAATAGGTAAGAATGTTCTAGAATAGGGGCAGTTGTCCCAAAGATAGGGTTGACAACTGCCCTATGTACTGTTTTGGTACTATTTTTCAGTATTGGATAGGGAATATTCAAAGAATATCCCATTCCCAAATATCCTATAAGTAGACCCTCTTTTTAGAGGTGAAAAAAAATTTTGGACACGGGAGAGTTAGAATTTTCACATTTTTGAGCTGCTGGGATACAGAATCCTTCCCACATTTTTTCAGAAATACTGTCTTACCTAAAAGGTTTTGAATCTGATTCCCTTTTATAAAAAAAACAAGTATCATAAGTAGAGGGCCTAGTTGAGCTGTTATCTTTCCTTTTGGCTGAATTTTGTTTTCTGGAGTTCTTACTTAAAATATCCACACTCAAGATTTCTAGGTTATTCTTGTTTTAATCTGGTTGGTTTTCTTGGGGGTCTTTTCTGTTTGCTGCGTGCTGATCTCTCTTCCTTCTTGCTGTTCATACTTGACCGTTATTTGGTCAAGTCTCTTTGTTTGTTTCTCTCTTAAAAGGTATGTATTTAACTCATCCTTTCTTAATGAAATTTCTTGAATTATAATCTTCTTCTTCTTCTTTCTGCTTAAATTAGTTGGTCATTGATGAAATAAGGTTATCTCTCTTGCTTTATGTACATGTGACTGTATAGATGTTTATTAGTACATTAATGAACCTGTTTGAATGTGATGAATAATGTTGGTGTTGTTGCTGCCTCTTTGCTGAAACATTCTGTTATTTCTGGCCAAATGTATATAAACATGGTAGATACTCATAGTTCTATATTAAAAATAAGGTTGTACTGAGGTGTAGAATCTGACCTTCTCTATGGTCAGGCTCTCTCTATAAGAGTGCAGAAAAATATGCTTTTCAATTGAGTCTCTTTGATCAATAGAGAGATTCAATAAGCAAATCTCTAGATAGTTTAGTATCAACATTAGGGTAGATGAATTTGACCTTCCAATGGTCAAATTCACCCCATAATAGTGCATAAAATAGTAGTATAGATGGCTGAAATTCACCCTCTAAAGGGTATACAACATGTAGTTAAAAGGGCTATAGAGTAAAGAATTTGAACCCTTATATGGTCTGATTCAGTCTCTAAAAAGCCAAGAATAGTCAAAATGTCCAAAGGAATACTGTTTGAAGCAGTAATATGGTTGTTAAAAAAGGCAAACAAGATTGCATCTGAAAGTTTGAATCAGACTCTCCTTTATAGTCAGATTCAACCTAAGAAAAATGCATAAAACATATGGTTGTTCCTTCTGCTGAATCTGTAATTACTGGTTAAAAGCTGACTGTTCATCTAGGTGTGATTATAACTGTAGATTTATCTCTCAAAAAGGCTTCTGGGATTAATTCCATATCCATGAAGTCGTAATAGAGCCATTAGATAGCATTAAAGGATAGGGAATCTGACCCCCTTAATGGTCAGATGCACCCCATAAGATGTTTATGTTGGTTTGGACGACTTGTATCTTATATCATTATGGGGAGCAGCATGTAAAGGATTGGATCTTATCCCTGTAATGATCAGATTCAGCCTCTTACAGCGCACATGAGTTCTGTATGGTCTAGTTGGGACTAAAAGTCGAAGAATACAGATCCTAAAAGCATGAAAGTTGTTGGCTTTGACAAGAGCAGCAACTAATATTGTTCTTTTTATTTTTTCTTATTATTAGAATTTGTGTATTTAATTAAGAATAATGTAATAGCGTAATTACAGCTTTTCTGTATATACTTTTAGTTGTAATAAGGACTGGATTGTACACTTAATTTCAGTTTTATTCATGTTTTCTAAAATTCGAAATTACATTCTGTCTATTCTTAAAATGACATTAGGCAAAGAACGTATGTGAAATCTGTAAAAAACACTTCGCTGGATTAAAAAAAAATGTTGTCTCAAAGTTCAGTTAGAGTTTCGACATAAATAAAGTCAGTAGATTATATTTAGTCTATTTTGTGTCTTATAAATCTGCGAAAAATCAATGTATACATGTGTGAATTTTAAGCCTTTAGAAACATGAGATTAGGTTGTTTTAAACTGATAAGAATCATTGTCTCAAAATTAATAAGACTACATGTGGTTCGATCTTTTTGCTAGAAATCAGAAAAGTTCTGAAAGTAGCATGATTTTGCCTTGCAAATCCATTTTAAAAAAAAAAAAATATATATATATATATATATGAGTATTTTAGATTTATATTCAAGCCGCCTAAAAAATGAAAAAACCAGAAAATCCATTGTGTTATGCTCATAAGTGCATGTATGAATGAACATGTATTTTGATTACCATATTTCCTATTTATTCATCAAACTAAAAAGTAAAGATTATTAGGGCTTGGTTGGATTTCCTAAAATTAGTGACCTCCCTATAAATTATCCACAATTAGGATTGGCCAAAAGAGTTAAATGATAACTTGGGCTAAATACGGCCATAGCCCAAGATTTGTGTCCTTTAGAATTTAAGCTTAAACAATCTTTCACATAACCTTTAGGTTGAAAAATACATCTTTAGTTTGAAATTTGGAAAATAATCAACTATTATCTCAAATTATCATAAACTACACTCGGGAGTGGCAACTCATGCCCCCGACCCTCACTCCAAACAACTAATAAAACGCATATAGCAACCACGGGTGCATCTCATGTGACGTGATTGCCATGTGTTCAAAAACAACAATTGTACGCCATCGTAACTTGTCCAAGATAAATCCATAAACGTCCTAATTGATTTTAAAACTAAAATGTTATTTCAAATAGAAAAACCTGAAGAATAATCAAACATCGCCTCAAATAGGCACTTTAAAACTTTCATGACCATAGTCTTGACTACGTAATCTACACTCGGGCGTGACAACTCATGTCCCCCTCTTCAACTTCAAATTTTAAAAATCACATGTTGTAATTGCGGGTGCATTTCATGTGGCGCAATTATAATGTGTCCAAAAACAAACAAGTGCATGCCATCGTGACTTGTTTCAAGATAAATCTATAAAAGCGTCCAAAAATGAAAAAAAAAGGCTAAAAAGCAAAATAGGTTTAAAACATGTAAATAATCAGATAATTAGGCCAAATATTAATAGTTAAGCGACCGTGCTAGAACCACGGAACTCGGGAATGCCTAACACCTTCTCCCGGGTTAACAGAATTCCTTACTCGGATTTCTGGTCGCAGACAAATTAAAACAGAGTCAAAATTTCTCGGTTTGGGATTTTTCAATAACACGGTGTCCCGGAGCATAGTCAAAAATCCGGGTGGCGACTCTGAAATAAATAAAAGAAATCCCAAATCCGAATAATGTCACTTAAAGTGGAAAAACTCCCTTATTCCCCTTCATTAATCCGGGGTGGTGAAAAAGGAGGTGTGACAGTCGTAATAACGACAGAACACATCGACCAACGGTATTGTTACACTCTGCAGTATTACGTCAATGTTACGCAACATGATTACCAGAAGGAAAAGTTAGACCTCAGCGTAATAGAAATTAGTATGGGCTAGTGAACAAGATAAACTAAACATGAATTAGGGACTGAGTGATTTGATAATAGTCGGCATCGTGAGAATTTCATAGATCGCGTTCCGACGATAATATAATGGACTATGGAAGAATAACCTTTAAAAGTCATTCAGAAAGACGTTTCCCTAAAGCAAGCAATATGAGAAAATTTAAGCTTAAGGGACTATGTGTGTCAGTTACACTAGGTGTCACCCTCGTGAGTAAGGAATTTCGTTATCCTTGGTACAAAAGGATTATAGCAAGGCGATTAAGGGTCATCGATGATGTGAAAAGACGCCAAAGATGAAGGTTAAAACACCTATAGGTAGATCGTCGTAGCACTAGACCTTAATACTCCCCTAAAGGGGGGAATATGGCGTGATGTAGCATTAAGTCAGAGTTAAATGGTTCTAGTAACTATGGAATGGTAAAGGAAGAATGCGATAAAAATGAGAAAGGGATGAGAATGCACTTATTCAAATCCTATAGATATGTTACGACTCCAGAACATTATGCAAGCGCAATGCCGGGGAGAGGCAGTAAGGGTTTCCCCCAGAATGTTATTGATAAATAAGTGCGAATGAACACTTGATACGTAAGAAGCTAGTGCGAGAGGTAAGTTAAGACAAAGAAAATAACCCAAGAGATATTACGCGGAATATAGATATGATAATGGACCAACGAGCAGTTAGTAGTTGATTCAGGAAGATTCTAGTTATGGCTAGACAAGAGGTTACAGATAAATCAACAGATCATGAAATATAAACATAGTGCATCCCAACATAGGGAATTCAGTCTCGCAGATATGACATCGTGACCCTTGAGAAATATTCAGATAGGAGTTGGGATAGTTAAAGGTACCGTATGGGTGTTACAAAAATAAAAGAGAGTGCCACTGGGAAGACAGACAAAATTTCAGTTCAGAAGCAACCCTAGCACATGGGTGTGGAGGTAACTAAGAATAATTATAGGCGAGGAAGGACATTAAAAAAATCCGTCTGGTAAACAATTTAATAAGCTCGCAACTTTACAATAGTCATAGGGTGTCCCCCAAGCACTACAACAAAAGATTATTTAAGGAAATAAGGAATAAGGTTTCAACCTAAGCATAGTAGCTTGAAGAATAAATGGTCTTGTAACAACAGTCTCACTATAACATTATATGCACTCCATAAGAAAGTGGCACCTATCGTGGCTAATAAGCGGGAAATGAAACCAAAAGTAATATTCGAAATCATATGAGTTGCACAAAAATTCCAGCATGCCTGGGAACTAAGATAAAGCTAGTTAAAAGAGTATCAACCGCATAAGAAGTCAGTATGAAGCTCCCATCCGATTGTGTATACACCAGAGGTGCAAGTATTATAGTAGAGCTTCAAGTTGTGGATGTGAATTAAACTTATGTGGAAGGGAGGTTATGAAAGAGATACAAGATACAATGCAAAATTTTAAGGTAAGTAAGGTAAAGGTGAACAACATACGAGATACTCAAGTGCAGAAGGTTGTGAATAATCCATACTTCAGATAGAGGGCTAGAAGCGTTGGGATTCATTATCCATGATTGATAGCGGTGTCATTGGTGGCATATCTTCCAGTCTATGGCCTCTAGGTATCGAAAGATCTAGTTAAGAGAGTAAAGAAGAGTTAGAGACAATGTGATATCTCGCTTGATGTTCCAGAATAACATAAGTAAATCTATGGTGCAAGCAAGTTGAAGGAAGGTTGCGAGTAGTATAAATGGATATGTGTAGGTTGCAAGCTAAAGTACGGTAGAGAGACAAGGTTTTAGGAAGACATGAGTAAGGATAAGAAAAGACGAGTGAGAATAGGTACGTCCACGGGATTAAGACCATCAAAATAAGAGAGCTGAAGGTTTCTGTAAGTTATAGAAAGCTCAGTATAGCATGAGTGAACTCAGAGGATTCTGAGACTAGGAGCATTTAGAAGAGATGGAATGTTACCCTGGTAGTAGAACAAGGATGAAATTGTGAAAGAAAAGAGGATGGCATTTAGAAATTTGTTGTGTAATGATCTAAAGAAAAGGGATTTCATGAATTGCACGGGATTAAAATACCCCCATAAGATGAACCACATTGGGATGCTATGAAATACAGTTATTGAAGTTGATCAGGAAAATCACTTCAAATGTACCTCGATACGACGTGAGCCCTAGTGACAATGTATTATGTAAGAGGTTTCAAGTTATCAGTGGTATATTGTAGATCAACATTAAGGTGAATCAACAATGGATGGATAAAAGTTACAAAGTATGAGATGAGATTAAGCCGTCATTCTTAAGATGAACAGTAATGAAGAAGAATTAAAGGACCTAGATTTATACATATAGGATAACCAACGAGAGTAACCTGGAGTTTGGTAACAGACCTCAGTAACAATAAAACCAAAGTAAGAGTTATGGTATAGTATGATCTACCTAGATGCAGTAAAGTCATACGGATAGATAACCGGGTCTATGAAAGAATATATAGCAATATTCGTAACTTCAACAAAGTACCGAGCGAAGAACTTCAGTACACCTATAGGTTCCCAGAGAGACAACTTGTCATAGTTATGCATATGTTCACAAAATGAGGCTTAGAGATTGCCTAAAAGCTGGAGGGAAGAGTAGCATAGGCGCTCATACAAGGAAAAAATCGTACAGGCTGCATGATAGGATGTAGCAACAGTTACGAGATTGGAAGAATTCTGACCACAGACCGTGGTGTGAGAAAGAGGACTAAAGGTGGGAATGCCCTGGACTTTGGATTTATTCACATAATTGTTGCCTAGATAACAAGGAAGGTATTAAAACCATTCATAAAAGCCATCAGGTTATGAGACCAATAAGTGCATTAGTCAACATTCGAGGAAGAATGTTCCAAAGGGGGGAATGATGTTACACTCTGCATTATTACGTCAATGTTACACCCTGTAGTATTGTACGTTGGATTTGTCGTAAGATAATTGAAATCATTTCAAGGACAAGATTATTTTGAGGTTATAAGTATTATGCTATTTCAAACAAGTGACAAGTAAATTCGTGAAGGTAAGATGGTAAGCGAATCGAAGAAATGAGTTTCGTCGAAGTTTGACATTTTGAGATAAAATACGGTCCAAGCTATAATACCCCGTATTTATGGACTATTACTATACCACATGACTATGATAGTAAGGTATATGAAGCATATCAGTACTTAAGTAAATTATGTGCTAAAATTAATTATGTGCATAATTGATTAATTGTGGGAATAATGTGGGAAAATAAGGAAATAATTATAGTATTAAATAGGATTAAATAGATAAGGATTTTTAATGGGATGCCATATGGCATTAATTTGGCCAAGGGTGGCACCAATGTGCATAGATGAGTCATACCACTTGATGCGCCTTGTGTACACGCGAAAGTGCAATGCATATCCCATAAGCCTTCATGTTATTCTTCTTTGGCAACTTGAGATATAGAAAGGAGGTTGAAATTTTTCCTTCTATTGTTGGGGATTCTATTACTTTAGAACATAGCCAAAAACATAGACACAAAATACTCCATATGTTCAACAACATGAAGTATGCCATGATCATAAGAAGTGCTTAGTTCTTGTTCAAAGATTTAGAGGGAGCAAAAGTAGTTCTTGGCAAGCTCAAGTAAAAGTGTTTGATAAATTAGTCAAGTAAGGTATGTTAAGGCTATCCTTTCTTTCCTTTTGGCATGATCCATATGATGCAAATGAAACGAAAAAATGCACAACTTTCATAAATGTTCATATTCATAGAAGCACTAGGGGTGCCTATGTTCTTGAATTCCCATGTTCTTATTATTATATCTTCTATTCGTGGGTCTCGGAAAAATGCTTAATTGATAAAGTTTATTCGAAGACATATTGAGCGTATGACATTCCGAGAAATCTTATTAACTTACTTCTTATGCATTTCATTCATTTATACATGTACATTGACCCATGACCATATGGCGTTATATACGCGTATATTATATGTATATGGGATATGGAAAAAGGTTATGTCGTTATACATGCACCACCACCTGATCAGCTGGTATATGTTGATGATTTTTCCCATAATGGCCGAGATGATATGATGGGATGACCTTAGAGGCTTGATGATGTTATGTACGCATATACTTATGCGTGATATGACATTTATACGCATATGTATGACACTATAAATGTTTCATGATTCACATAGCTATTCCGACGTACAGATTGAATCTTTTCCTCCATGTTTCTTTCATGTCTATTATATACTGCTTTCGTACATTACATACTCAGTATTTATTTGTACTGACGTCCCTTTTTCTGGGGACGCTGTATTTCATGCCCGCAGGTTCCGATAGATAGGTTGAGAGTCCTCCAAGTAGGCTATCAGCTCCTCGGAAGGTGTTGGTGCTCTATATTTGCTCCGGTGTTGCCTATTTGGTCAGTATGATTTGGACACGTATTGATTGGTATGGTGGGACCCTGTCGTGACCATTATGGTCTTGTTGGCTTATGTTTTGAGTATACAAATGATCATGTCTGCCCCATAGGCCCGTATGTCATATGTATAAGTTGGTACATCATGTTGGGTCGTCCTATGTCTAGTATTTCCTCATATTTTGTTCTAGTTATCTCACGACAACCTTCCTGGCTCATTTACCTATGATAGTATGATACGAAAGATATGTTATGTTGGTATTCGATTGAGTAAGGTACCGGGTGCCCGTTGCCGCCCATCGGTTTGGGTCGTGACAAGTATAAGAGGAAGGGAATAGCCGATTTGGAAGGGGTAGGCGTAAAAGGCGCAATACCCAGGACGGTGAACCTGCACCGTATCCCACCCAGCCAGAATTAGCTCAATATGATTGGGAAGGCCAAACTTAGCCTTACACTCTTCCAATTCCTTCACTGTCATCACCGATTGAAAGGCTCCAGGTTCAGCATCAGGTGATTTGGTGAAATCAGATCTGGAATCAAGGTTGCGTGGAGTTATATCCTCCACCGACGAGAAGGTTCCATCCTCGACAGTGGCAGGAACACTCTTCTCATGGGGGGGGGGGGGGGGGGGGAGGGCACCACTGCCAAAGGGCCCACATGACTTCCCGCACCAGGCTCAAAAGATATGTTAGACATAGTTTAATTTAGGAAAGTGAGGTAGCAAACGAGGAAGAGTTAAGAACAATACGAATCACTAGAACAGATAAGAGAAGTTCTTAGCAACAAGAGAGCAAGTGAAGAATATGGGGTTTCGAAAAAGTAGAAAACTTAAACCTCAAAATCGTGTTCAGATATTTCTATTTATAAAGGTCTTGGAACTAGAACCAAAAACGGTTCATCATTACTAGCGCCAAAACTGAAACGACAGGCTGAATTAGAGGTCACACGCTAAATGAAGCAACGCCTCGAGAATATGTGTCATAATGACGGCTGACCTCATGACATCACCCTATGGACAACATGATTACAACAAATCGCCCGGGAAAATCGAAGAGTTTGAAATGTGCAGCCTACGTAGGGCCACACTGCCAGTTCACCACAGCCACCTCGACCTGCATAGCTCGCTCGGATGTTTCGACCACAAAGAACAAGATCCGCTCATCGAATCTACTTAAAGCCCGCCTCAATAAGCGGAGGGACTAACTATATGGTCAAAATATATCTTTAGAATAGTTAAGCCAAGATAGTACTAGAGGAAAAGTTCCTAAGTCGTCGTTTGTCGAAGCGGCCCAAGAGTCAACAAGGGTCGAAGTCGAAGAGTAAACGTGGGTTGAAGTCGAACAGTCAACAGGGGCCGAAGTCGAGGTGTCAGCGAGGGTCGAGGCCGAGATCGAGTATTATTGACAGAATTATAACGGCAAGTTTCAAGATAGGATGTTAAAGAGAATATTCTAGTGCACCCGTACTATTAGGGTTTTTTAGGAGCATGCTCCCTATAAATAGAAAAAGACACAATGATACGGGACATGTGAGATTCATTTGCAAAAAATACACTTTGACTTGAGAAAGAGAATCATGTCTTCTTTGCTAAGATACAAACATCATCTTTTCACTAAGATTCTTATCTATACTTTTTTACCATATCCGAGAATAACTCAGATATACAAGGGATTGTCTGTAATTCATCATTGTCAGAGAGAACGTCCTCTTATTCCACTCTTTCTTGGGTGACTCACTCATTCTATTTACTTAAATGACATGTATTGCTATTCATTGATATTGAATACTACATTATTACTTATTTCGAGAATATTTATTGGTGTCCTATTGCCGTTGTCCGGCCATATCTACGTAGTAATTGTTGTTCCTTTAGGGACTCTATCTATGTATATTATTATTAGTTAAGATTAACCCTTATTAATATAAATTTTATTATTCGAATCAAGATCCACATTTTTGGGTAAAAGACGGGCCAAACTCAAGAAGCAACATTAGGACGTTTTTCTGCCAACGTTTTCAGCACTGAACAAAATAAGAATGTGCCTAAACATAAAAATCTTATTATTTTAAGTAGGACCTTTTTTTTTTGAAAAATATCAATTTCAATTTTAGGAATATATTCAAAGCACGATACAAATCGATAGCAGAAGTCGCCATCAGAGTTGTAAGGGCGCAGAGACCAGAAAGAAAAGTTGCTGTGAAAATGAGCAACAACCCATTTTCTTGAGCCATGGCCCCTTCATGTTAAGAATAATGGGCTCATGCAATTAAACCCCATTCCTTGTCCGTTTCATTGGCAACAAGCATATGTGCTTTCAATTTTGGCCCTTCATGTTTCATGCATGGAATTAATGCTCACCCGGCACCTAAATGCTTAAACATAAAATAGCCGATGAATATATAATATATGCATAATTATGTATAATCAATATATAATTTATGTGTATTAGCTAAAAAAAGTAAATAGGTATTCTGCGGGCTATTTGTGTAAAGACCCCTTTGTCTTTCCAATAATTATGAACCTAGTTTGCATATGCCTATCTCTTCTCCATATTCCGTTTCTTTCCAATAATTATGAACCTGTTGTAACAGTAACATAACTATTTTAAATTTATAGGTTAGTAATCTCATGTGTTATGGACAATTAGCTGCATGTATTAAAAGTTATTAATAATACAGTAAACTTTCTGGAAAATACAGAAATAGAAAGTTAGTAGAACAAGAACGTCAAAAATGAATTCTGAAAATAGTGTAGGAAAAAATCGAGCCCACTAAATACACAGTGTGTCCTTAAAGAAATTATTCCCCTCAAGTACCCGAGGTTTTGGAATATATCCTCCCAGGATAGAAACGCCGGTGAACAACAAACCACTCGAAGGCTGTAAAACACACTGGAATATTTTGTGCAGAAGAAAAAGAAGAAGAAGATCAGAAAATTTTAATAAGTAAAAATTCTAGGATTCAAGGTATATTTATAGCCAATTTCGTATTGTTTCTGAAAAGGCTTTGCAACCTTTCAGAACAACCATAGTTGTTGGAACATGTGTGAATCCTTTCAGAACAGCCATAGCTGTTTTGAACAGGTAAGAATATTGCGGGAAATTTAAAAATGGATTTAAAATCATCTGGGAAAGAAAACTGGTCGGGTCGGACCAGGTCGCGGGTCATTACGGATTTAAATTTTTTCATTAATTAATTAAATAATTTGAAAAGAATTTTGTCCAAAAAGATTAATCAATCAATCTTTGACCAAATCCGAACCCGAACCCGAAGCGAACCCGAACCCGAAGTCGAGCCGAGCGAGCAACGACGACGACGGCGCGAGGCTTGCCTTCTTCTCAACTCTTTAAGAGCTAGAAGAAGAGCTTCTCTATATATACTCAGAGATTTTTCTTTCATTCTTTCAATGAGGACAAAGTGCACTAATTTAAAATTTCACTTTCCTCCATTTCTTTTCCCACCATTTTCCATTCGCTCTCTTTAAGCTACACCAAGCTTAAAATTAAGCTAGACTAAGCTTAAAATTAAGCTACACTAAGCTTAAAGACCAACATTCCCCTACATGAATGGGGAATGGCTATAAAATAAAGGAATGCACGGACGTGTGTGTGTTTTACATGCAAGAATTAATTGCATCTAGATAAGTAGGTTTCCCTTTGAACTTTCCGTAGTGAACTTATATCGGATATACTCGGTCAATCGGTAGATTTGATATCTTTGAACCGTCGAGCTTTATTGTATACCTAGACAACATAAGTCACCCAATCAATCCTTAACCATCTATGGTTCTCACGGTTGTGTTCGTTTCAGCCATGAACACCGCCTGGTTTCATGAGTGCTTAGAGAATGGGCCTTTACTTTCATTCCCCTTGAAGCGGCTTACACTTCACACTCACATAGGTGATTCCTAAACGTGTAATCCTAAAGACACACTATCTGGTCATATCCTGCCAGACTTAGCAAATCATTAAAAAGCTTTAAGCTTTATTGACTCATCAAAAAGCCTTAATGCTTTACCTTTATTTCTGAACATTGTCTTCATCACGAGAATAGGTTAAGTTATTTGACAATGTTGAATCGCCATTCATAACATTGTTTGATCTCTTTGAACCTTGCTCTTGGGATCTCCAGTCTGCTAGGTAGAGTTACCGCCATGATGACTTGTTCTAGGCCTTAACCCCTTCCCTTTGATGACCTTTCAACTGCCTCTCTAGATAGGCCTTTTGTAAGTGGATCCACGCGTTATCTCCTGACTTTACATAGTCAATTGTGATAACACCACTAGAGAGTAGTTGTCTAATGGCATTATGTCTCCGTCGTATATGACGAGATTTTTCGTTATACATAACGCTCTCTGCCCTACCTATTGCCGCTTGACTATCACAATGTATACAAATAGGTGCCAAAGGTTTTGGCCAAAATGGAATATCTTTCAAGAAATTCCAGAGCCATTCATCTTCTTCGCTGGCCTTATCTAAAGCTATGAATTCAGATTCCATTGTAGAACGGGCGATGCACGTTTGTTTGGATGATTTCCAAGACACTGCTCCACCCCCAATTGTGAAAACATATCCACTCGTGGATTTAACTTCAGATGATCCGATGATCCAATTTTCATCACTATATCCCTCGATCACGGAGGGATATTTGTTATAATGCAAAGCATAGTTTTGGGTATGTTTCAGATACCCCAAATCTCGTTTCATTGCCATCTAATGTATGTGATTGGGATTACTTGTAAATTGACTCAGTTTGCTAATAGCACATGCTATATCTGGTCACGTACAATTCATGCTATACATCAAACTTCCAAATACTCTAGCATAGACTAGTTGTGAGTCACTTTCACCTTCATTCTTTTGAAGTGCATAACTCACGTCAATTGGAGTCTTGACAATTTTGAAATCCCAATACTTGAACTTGTCAAGTACTTTTTCAATGTAGTGAGACTGTGATAATGCTAGCCCTTGTGGAGTTTTGTGAATTCTAATTCTTAAGATCACATCAGCAACTTCTAAGTCTTTTATGTCGAATTTGCTAGCCAACATGCGTTTTGTAGCATTTATACCTGCCATAATTTTGCTCATTATCAACATGTCATCAACATATAAACAAGAAATGACTTCATGACCTGAAGTGTTTTTAATGTAAATACATTTGTCGCACTCGTTGATTTTAAACCCACTTGCCAACATTGTTCGATCAAACTTGGCATGCCATTGTTTGGATGCTTGTTTAAGTCCATAAAGCGACTTAACAAGTTTGCACACTTTCTTTTCTTTACCAGGAACCACAAAACCCTCAGGTTGTTCCATGTAAATCTCTTCCTCCAATTCTCCATTTAAGAAAGTTGTTTTTAACATCCATTTGATGGATTTCAAGACCATACACGGTCGCTAATGCCACTAACATCCTAATAGATTTTATCCTCGTTACTGGAAAGTAAGTGTCAAAGTAATCAAGGCTTTCTTTTTGTCTATAACCTTTGACAACAAGTCTTGCCTTATATTTGTCAATAGTGCCATCAACTTTCATTTTTCGTTTAAAGATCCATTTCGAACTTAAAGGATTATTTTCAGGAAGAAGATCAACCAATTCCCATGTATGGTTATCCAAAATTGATTGAATCTCATTATTGACTGCCTTTTTCCAAAATGCTGAATCAGAAGACGACATAGCTGCTTTAAAAGTTTAAGGATCATTTTCAAGAAAGAATGTCACAAAATCTGGTCCAAAGGAAGTAGATGTTATTTGACGTTTGCTACGCCTTAGATCTTCTACACTTGGAGTATTTTCCTTTGGTTTTTCTCGAGGTCGTTTAGGTCTTTCACTTAACGACTCGCATTCAGTTTTATACGGATAAATGCTTTCAAAGAATTCAGCATTATCTGATTCCATTACCGTATTAACATGAATCTCGGGATTATCGGATTTATGGACCAAAAATCGACATGCTTTACTGTTTGTAGCATATCCAATGAAAATGAAATCTACTGTTTTTGGTCTGATTTTAACCTTTTTAGGTAAAGAAACTTGTACCTTTGCTAGACACCCCCACACTTTGAAATATTTCAAGTTGGGTTTTCTTCCTTTCCATTTTTCATATGGAATAGATTGCGTTTTGCTGTGGGGTACTCTTTTGAGTATTCGGTTAGCTGTAAGGATAGCTTCTCCCCACAAACTTTGCGGTAATCCGGAACTTATTAATAAAAAATTCATCATTTCCTTTAATGTACGAATTTTCCTTTCCACAATTCCGTTAGATTGATATGTGTAAGGTGTAGTAGTTTGATGGATAATTCCATATTCTGAACATATTTCTACAAACGGAGATTCATATTCTCCACGTCTATCACTTCTAATCATTTTGATCTTTGTATTCAATTGATTCTCTACTTCATTATTGTATTGCTTAAATGCTTCAATTGTTTCATCCTTGCTATTAAGCAAATAAACATAACAATATCGAGTGCAATCATCAATAAAAGTAATAAAATACTTTTTCCCACCTCGAGATGGTGTCGACTTCATATCGCAAATGTCAGTATGAATTAAGTCTAAAGGATTTGAATTCCTTTCAACAGACTTATAAGGATGTTTTACAAACTTAGATTCAACACATATTTGACATTTCGATTTATTACACTCGAATTTAGGCAATACTTCTAAATTAATTAACTTTCGTAAGGTTTTATAATTGACATGTCCTAAACGAATATGCCATAAATCATTTGACTCCAACAAATAAGAAGAAGCTGAAATTTTATTCATACTATCAACAACCATTACATTGAGTTTGAAAAGGCCCTCCGTGAGGTAGCCTTTTCCAACATACATTTCATTCTTGCTCACAACAACTTTATCAGAGACAAATACACATTTGAATCCATTCTTCACAAGTAAAGAAGTAGAAACTAAATTCTTCCTAATAGTAGGAACATGAAGAACGTTGTTGAGCGTTAACACCTTGCCGGAAGTCATCTTTAGGAAAATCTTCCCATAACCTTCAATCTTGGTTGTTGAGTTATTTCCCATGAAAATCACTTCTTCGGGACCAGCAGTAGAGTAAGTCGCAAATGCTTCTTTGACAGCACAAACATGTCGAGTGGCTCCGGAGTCAATCCACCACTCCTTCGGATTTCTAACTAAGTTGCATTCCGAAAGCATTGCACAAAGATTATCAATGTCATCATTCTTTATACTATGTTGGCTTGTCCCTTCTTCTTATCCTTTCTCGGGAAGCGACAAGCAGGGGCTTTGTGACTAACTCTTCCACAATTGTGGCAGTTTTCCTTGAATTTCTTTTTATTCTGCTCCTTAGTCTGTCCAGAAGATCTCTTCCTCTTCTTACTTTTTAGAGCAGTTTCTTCAATGATATTATCTCTCATGATCGTTGAATTTCCACGAGACTTCTTCTCGGC
Organism: Nicotiana knightiana; assembly: GCA_005239525.1. Classification (NCBI taxonomy): domain Eukaryota; kingdom Viridiplantae; phylum Streptophyta; class Magnoliopsida; order Solanales; family Solanaceae; genus Nicotiana; species Nicotiana knightiana. The sequence continues at coordinate 16,875 of MDKJ01087747.1, forward strand.
TGTTTTGTTGTCTCCTCAATCTTGAGACAAATCACAAGATCTTCCAACTTCATTTCTTTGCGCTTGTGCTTGAGATAGTTTTTGAAATCTCTCCACGAAGGAGGCAACTTTTCAATCATTGCAGCCACTTGAAATGCTTCATTCACGACCATACCTTCAGCAATAAGGTCATGCAAAATAAGTTGAAATTCCTGAACTTGGGTTCCCACAATTTTGTTGTCTACCATTTTATAGTCTAGAAACTTGGCAACCACGAACTTCTTCAAGCATGCATCTTCTGTCTTGTACTTCTTCTCAAGTGCGTCCCATAATTCTTTCGAAGTATTTATCGCACTGTACATATTGTACAAGTCATCCTCTAAAGCACTTAAAATATAGCCTTTGCAAAGAAAATCTGCCTGCTTCCACGCCTCAATAATCATGAACTTTTCATTGTCCGGCATGTCCGCAGCAGGCACTGGAGGCTCTTCACTAGTGAATTTATGCATACCAAACGTGGTAAGCCAGAAGAACACCGTTTGCTGCCATCCTTTGAAGTTGGCTCCAGAAAATTTTCCCGGCTTTTCTGCCGGTGGAACAACAGTCCGGCTTGACGAGGCTATCGTCGTTGCCGCAACAGTCGCAGAAGAATTTCCGTTATCAATTGCCATTTCTCACTGTCAACAACAGAAGAGTTCAATCAATGGCAAAATCAAAACAGTAAACAATACTATAATTAACGATAAACAGTATGTATAATAAATAAAAACCGAAGTTTTTATATACTGTTTCACAGAAAACGATGAAGTTTTTATGTTCTTCAAATCGTTTTTCTGAATTTCAAAACTTTGATGAAGTTTTTATATCTTCAAATCAGAATAATAAAATTCAGACGGAGTAGAAAACACAAAGGTTTTTAATCTCCACAACAGAATACAGAATATAATAAAATTTTAATTTCCTTAAGATTGTTAACAAAAGCTACCTGAGAAAACTCGCCCCTAAAATTTAGGTTCCGTGGTGACTATTAAAATCGCCACAAAAAGTCTGATTTATTCCTCTAATTAGAGTTTTTTTTATATATATATAGCATGCATATAGAAGTTCACTTAGCTATGTTATATGCTATTATCTTCTTGATCTGCAGCAGCATGAATTGAGAAACACGTTAATTGAAGTTCGTCCTCTGTACACCCTCTGATAATTAATTTATCAAAAGATAGTACTTCGTTTGAGACATGATTTAGACAACGGCTACACTGTTATAAACAATGATGCTTCATAATATGGATGTTGAAAAAAAGGGTAGATATGAGAGTACAACAACAATCCACTAATATCTCACGCCAGTGAGGTTTGGGAGGGTAGTGTGTACGCAGGCCTTATCTCTACCTTGTGAGGATAAATAGGTTATTTCCAATAGATTCGGTACGAGAGTGACAAAGCAAAAAAATAAAAATAAAAATAACTAATTAAGCTAAGGAGAAGAGGAATTAATATAGATTGGGACAAGAAAGAAAGGTCATTGGAACATGCTCACATGGCTTTGCACATGGGATTTCATGACTTCGAACATCAAGTACTTGTTGACCAAATATACAAATCCAGAAAAAAATAACAAGTTCTTACTTCAATTACTAGAGTTCAGTTAGAGTCCAAAAATAATGTACATTATTCACAGCTATTTGGGAATATGAAGGTATACAATAATGGCCGATCTAGCTGTGGTTTACTCATCACTTGTTTTTCTGTATATGTTTTTCCATAATTACCCAATCATATAACGATTAAGAATCTGCAGTTTTGATTGTAATTTTGCTAATATATAAGTTAAGATTAATTATTATCAAGTAAATCCATTATTATTTGTTGATTCTACCAATTCTATATAGTATGATTGGACAGTCAAGGAGAATCCAATGCTAAATATGACCAAAATATTCCAGCTGACTTTATTCTAACTACTTGAACAAGTATTGTTTTTTGTAATTACTCAGGGAGAACTATTTAATTATTGCTATACCATAAACAACATGATGACCATCATAATGTTATATTCGACAATTACTAAAATGGAAAATAGGAAAAATTACGCGACAAAACAAATATATAAAAGCTATACTTTCAAAAAATTACTATTTTTAGCAATGTTTGTATTTTATAGTAAATCCACAGGTAGTACTAAACAAGAGATCAATTATTTTGAACTGAAAATAAAAGAGCAAAAACTCTTTAGCTTAATTGATTAGAGCAGTTTTTATTTTTCGTATTGGTTGTGCCAACGAAAACAGTCGATACAGGGTGTACCCTTTGTATACACCTCTCTTTTTCGCCTTGTTGTATTTGACACGCAGCAAATACAATTGACACAGACTGATAACATTTGAACAGTAGCTACGAATGATAATTACGTAAACTATAGTCATGTATTATAATTAGGCTCTAAATTGTAGTGTTTTATGAAAAATTTACTTTAAAATATATGCTTGTCAAGTACTGAATTAGTAACTAGTTTTAATTTTTTTATTAAAACCCAATTATGTGGAACTTATAGCACCTAGTAACTGAATATACAATTCAAAGATTAAAGAAATAAACAAAGGAGAAGGAAGAGTAAAGAAATGGTAGTTGGGCGTTGGTGATTCCTCCCTCCTAGCTTAGGTTTGAATGAAATTTTTTTTTTTAAAAAGGCAATATATCTCTCAACCATCTTTAACCTTTTCACAGACTTTAACCTTTTCTCAACCATCTTTTTCTACTTTTGCAAGGCTGGCTTTGGCCTTTGGTGGTAGAAGGTTTCAAATTAAATTGTGGTTCTGAAATAAAGTTCCTAATATTATGCTTTTACTTGTGAAAGATATGAAGTTGGATATAACTAGCTGGTAAAAAAAGTTTCCTGGTCTCGTCGAGGGAAAAAAAGTAATAAAGAAATATCTAGTTGTATAATAATATTTGAACTTTGAAATTGGCAAGTTTTATTCCAACGGAAGAACTCCATTTGAAATTTGAAATTATCGGGACCACTAGTAAAATTCACATGGTGTAAAAGGCCAAAAATATGAGTAGTAGTATATTGTTTAGGTAGATATATAGCAACGTAATTTTTGCAAAAAATGACCAACTTTACTATTCTATTATGTTACTAGTGTAATTAATTAATTATTCAGGTGAGAGTCATGTGTTGGAGGGTATATATAGAGAGTGAATGAACGTTTATTCTCATGCACATTAATATTTGATCTCTCTCCCAGCTGTAATATATACCTACTACTACTACTACTACTTATCTTCTTCAACGTAACAGCAGAAGATAAGCAATGAAGATAAGGCAACAACAGAAGAAGCAAGAGGTGAAATATCAAGTGCAGAAACAGATGATAATGCAATGCAACAAAGGCAAAACAAACAAGTTCAAAAGGAGCAGCTCCAATGTTGAAGAAGATGGTGCTTCTGCTGCTATTCTCTTGCTCGCTTGTATTGCCTGCGGCCTATAGAAATCATAGTATTATCATTGTGTCTGCCCTTCCATTAAATTTCCAACTTCTATATGCAGACACTATAATAGTATTTCGATATCTCAAAAGTTTTACATATTTAGAGTAAGTAGTTGAGTTCTGTACGTCGTCCAATATCAATTAATTGTTTCTAAAAATATATTTCTAGTTACAATTATTTCTCCACCATTTTTCATTATGTTAGAATCTCTTTATTCTTAATTAGAGGTCTTAGAACGAAGAAGCTATATTGTTTCCTCTTTTAGTGAATTTCAAATATCTTATGTAAAAGAAAAAAGAAGACATGTTCGTATTATTTTTCTTTTTTAACAAGGTAAATAAGCGTGTTAACCAGAATTGATTGCATTAGGACTAGTACTGTTTATGCTATGGGCAGATCTACATGTGGAGGGTTTATGTATTTTATCTAACTCCAGTGGTTAGATGCATGCACTTAATTACTCCCAACTTTGAAACTATCATTTGAATTGCAATTAATAGAAATATTTACCTGCACTCAATATTTATAACCAACTGAAGTTTTAAATTTGTGTCGTCGTGCTACATCAAGAAGAATTTCAACAAATTTAAAGCACACAAATTTAGGGAGCGGACCAATATAAAAGGAGTTAAAACTTAAAATACCATATATTCAAAGCGTCTCAAGAAATCAAATAACGCATCTAAGTAATGATACCCTCAAAGACAGCATCGAATTAAACCAATTACCACGAAAAGTACACCTTTATCATATTAAACCTTTAATAATGAGATTTTTACTTATCTATACCATTTTGACACTTATTTATCTTCAATATTGAGATTTTAACTTAATTATAAGTTTGATATACAATTTACTATTTATATACAAAGTAATGTATTAGATCCCAATCTTTCTGATTTTCTTGCCTTTCCTATTTCTTCTCAAATTTCGATTTCTCCGTCACTTCGATGCTGCTTCTAAGTTGAAATCTATCCGCAAAGAATAGATTAGATATTTCAGAATAGCTATAAAATATATTGATAATACTAATTTTGCCAAACTAATAGAATTAACAATGTTAGTTATTTGAACAATTTAAACACTGATTGAATTTATAGTTTTTCATAAGAAATATGAAATAGACCTTCAAAATCTTCTCCAAGCTAATTTGGATGCCGGTTTAGTTTAAGGGCCACGAAACGCGAAGACATGAGTCTAAAGTCCGTTGACAGCCACTAAAAGCTTCGAAACTTTAAATTCGTAAATCAAATTTTGCAAAATTGTTATTTGTTTGGATTAGATGTTATTGCAAATGATTGAGAATATTCTTTGGAGTTTATATCTCAATTTTGAGAGAATTTGGTGAAGATTTAAGGCAATTTGGTTAGAATTTCATATTGAAACTCAAAGAAGACATAACCAAATTGTATATATTTTGTATTCAGGTGTCGAAACAACATACAAAATAAATACAATTAACATAATTATATACAAGCTGTATATAAATTGTAGCTTTTGAATCTAAGTTGTAGATAAATTATGGTAAATTGTATATTTTGACCGAATTTGTATACTATATTTTGTTTACAAACTTTATTTATATTTTCATAAATAAGAAAACTTAGATAAATCGGTTAATAAGTTTAAAATTTCGTATATATAAAAAAGGTCACATTTTTAATCCCTTTTTTTTTCTTTAAATGTGGAGGGTGTATAGCCATTTTAAAGGATGCTATTTATTGATGTGCTTATTTTGTCCTAAAATTTTAAACTAAAAATCTTAACTTTAGGATAATTCAAGATATTTTTGTCTCGATAAATTGAATTGAAAAATTAAAATTCAAGACATACTGACTAATACCTAAAATGTTAACGTCATTTCTATATAGTCGAAGGCTTAGCTAGGCCCAGACCACATTTTCGTTGGGCGATTTGCAGCCATGCGCTACATAGCAGCCACCTTTTAACCTATACCCTATTTTTAAAAATTATTGATTTGGTAGCCAGCTGACAAAAAATTCGCACTAATATGACCATTCTACCCCTGACATAACATACAAAAATCACGCAGCTCCGTCTCTTCTCATATTTGAATCACGTACGTCTCTTCTCACATTTGAATCACGCACAAAACACTTCACCGATCCTCCGTCTCTTCTCAGATCTCCTCTCCCAAAGAAAAATTCAAATTGTAAGTTTTCGAATCTGACTGATGTTCATGATACCTGAGATTTTTTGATAAAGTTTTGGTGAATTTTTTGCTAAGCAATTTATTTTTTTGGCTAACTTCAGCACTAATAATATGCTTAAGTTATGTGCTGTATTCTATAGTTTTTTGATGAGTTTTTTCAAAAACTTTGCTGAAGTTTTTCCTCCTTCAGTACTGAATGTGCTGAAGTTTTTCCTCCTTGATACAATAGATTTGTCATGAAAAACATCAGCACAAGATGCTGAAGTTTTTTAGTTCATTTTCTAATACTTCA
>ML435752.1:0-10172 GCA_005239525.1 Nicotiana knightiana
TTCTGGAGATTTACTTGCCAATTTCGACAAGGTTCCAAACTCTATAGATTTATCCGAAACACATTTATCCAAGGAAGAATCAGTTCTCCTTCTAGGTGATTAAGAAAAGTAAACTCTATTTTTCTCAGATATTTAGATACTAATTGAAAGCATCACATGATATTTTATTGACAAGGTCACAAGTACAACAAGTAAAGCATGCTAGTGGGTCCTAGAATACCCGGACATGTAATAGCATGTATTTATTTAGTTCATCTATGGGGACAATTCCCCCTCACAAAGTTAGAAAGGAGACTTACCTCGCTCCAAATTCCATAACCGGCTTCCAAGCCCTTCCGATGACTCAAATCGTTGCACAACGCTCCAAAACTAGCCAAATAATGGCAAACTAATGAAAATATACTCTAATACTTGTAACAAATTCAAATTATATAAATTCCAAACTCCGCTCAAGGAATTGACCAAAATGCCCTCGGGCCCACGTGTCCGGATTCCAAAATTTCTCGAAGATATATCCTACCCATAGCCTTACTAGCTCAAATATACAATTCACTCTAAATTCCATGCTCAAATTCGTGATAGAAATCCAAAATAAATTTTTATAGGTTTTCGTCCAAAAATCCCAATTCCCTACTAATTTCCTGTTCAAATTCATGTATAAACCTTGTATTTAACTTGGAATGAGAAGGAATCACTTACCTTTTTATGCTTGATGGAAATCCCCCTTTGAAGCTCTCCAAAATCGTCCTAACCAAGTGAAAGAATTGATGAAATGACCAAAATCCCGTTTAAAATAGGACACTGCCCAGGTAACCTTCTGTACGATCGCACAACATCCACCGCGACCACACAAGAAAAATCCCAGAAGCCTCTAACACACCCTGTGTAATTGCACATTGAACCCTGCGGTCACACAAGCCATAACCTGCAGCCTCACTTCCTTTTGCATTCCTCCTAGTGCGACCGCACAAGAAAAAATCCCAGAAGCCTCCAACACACCCTGTGCGATCGCACATTGAACCCTGCAGTCGCACAAGCCATAACCTGCAGCCTCACTTCCTTCTGTGTGGTTGCATTCCTCCTAGTGCGATCGCACAAGTAAAAAAATTCCAGCCCCTAAACTTCTTCTCCGCGATCGCACCACTAGGGCTGCGATCGCACTGAGTCCCCAAAACACCAGAAAACAGCATCAACCAAACACTTGAAAATAACCCGGAACCACCCCGAAATACACCTGAGGCCCTCGGGACACCGTCAAAATCACACGACTCAGTCCCATAACCTCACACGGACTTGCTCGAGGCTTCAAATCAAATCAAACAATGCCGAAATCACGAATCACACTAAAATTCAACTTTATGAACTTTGAAATTTTGAACTTCCACATCTGATGACGAAACCTATCAAATCACATTCGATTGACCCCAAATGTTTCACACAAGTAATATTCGACATTACGGACCTGCTCCAACTTCCGGAATCGCATTCCGACCTTGATATCAAATTTTCCACTTCCAGTTGGATTTCTCAAAAACCTTCAAATTTCTATCTTTAGCCAAATGACTTTACAATGACCTACGGACATCTGAATTCACTTCCGATCGTGCTCCAAACTATAGAATCACCATACGGAGCTATTCCTAGGCTCAGAATCCCAAACGGACATCAATATCACTGAAATGCGCTTCAAGCCAAACTTAGGAAATTTCTTCAAAAATGCTGACTTCCACAATACACACTGAAACGCTCCCGGGTTATCCAAAGCCCGATCCGGACATACGCCCAATTCCTAAATCATCATACGAACCTGCAGGAACCTTCAAATCCAGATTCGGAGGTTGTTTACTTAAGATTCCAATCTTAGTCAATTTCTCCAACTTAAGTCTTCTGAAATGAGAATTTTCTTTCCAATTTGACTCCGAACTTCCCGAAATTCAACTCCAACCATGCCCACGAGTCATAACACCTGAAACGGAGCTGCTCATGACTTCAAACCAGTGAATGACGCACTAGAGCTCAAAACGACCGGTCGGGTCATTTAATTCTCCCCCACTTAAACAGACGTTCGTCCTCGAACGTGCCAAGAACTGCTTCGGAGTTATCTGAAATCAGTGTTTAACACCTCGAGCACCTGCCCATGCTACCACAACCCAGTTGAGTACATTAGCTTGATCAAATCTGAAGATTTCTTCTTTTATCCATATAATAGGCTCGGAATCCAATTAAACACCTAAAATTTCTCTGCCAGACTTAGTTCCAATATATAAACACCGTATCAACTACCACACGATATACCAGAACATGACTGCATACCTTTACTGAATTATCACCATGCACCGCATAATTCATCATCTAGCCACCATGACATTCCCTGAACCTTAACAGCCAAAATTCTACGAATCTAACGCTCCCAATGCACCTTATAATATATATACATACATCCTGCTATAATGTTGACGATACCACCACAACGGAGGAGATGTGTAGAAATTCATAACCAACTGCAGAGTTAACAAATCATTGAATATCTCCTCTTGACTAGAATCATCACCTCATTACAAACCAATAATGGTATTTGTTCTTTAATATACACTTCACATAACCTTATCGCACTAATCCCTAATCCGATAATCTCGTCTCACCCATTATGAACTTCTCAGACAAAAAATCACCCCAAACATGACCAACAGTCTCACATGATACCACAACGTGCCAATAGGCCATAACTCGAACATGATACACAAAGAAATGACTCAGGAAAAGACTACTCTGCTTAGCAACTTATTATGAACTCTTCTCGGAAAATAGAAAGTAAAACAAAAGAAAAATAAATATAGGAACCTTACACATCATAACACTGTTGCGGCGTGCAACCCGATCCAAATAACATACCCGTGGCGGCGTTCCACCCGATCCTATCATAAAATTCACATAAGAAAATATACACGGAGCTAAATTGCTCACTATTAAAAATTACTGAGTATCGATCATAAGCACGCTAAGTGCATAATACCATCCTGGGGAGACTGATAAAGCCAAATGCTCACAAAACTCAAGCACAACTGAGGTGCGATATATATGTATACTCTGGATCTTAAGAGTTGTCCTGCTCACATAACATCATCACTACGCGGAGATCTCAACACATAGAAATTATCAAGCCGTTTCACAACTCATACGGCACAATCATATTATCACATGAATTTGACAAAGACGGAACAACATCCGCGGTTCTAATACCTTTCCATGAAAAGAGCTTTACTAAAATGAACATGCCTGGCTCATACGGAGCCCATAATCATATTTAAATCCATCTACAAACATCGAGTCTACCTTGATCGCACCAAACTAAGCTAATAGCTTTACCTGGGTCCATATTAACCCACTGCCTCTCATAATACGCAAGAACAACCATCAAAGCCGGGACAAACACCCCACAATCCACAACCAAATGAACTGAACGCCTTCCGGGCATAAATCCACAGATAAGCAATATTGCACTTCCTTATACTTGGTCTAAATCTTCAACAAATCAAGTGACTACATGTCGTACTTATACAATCTTCCCGTGGTCACGCTCCCAAGAACTTCCACGAGGTAACAAGTCTGCACATCCGCATCACCGACCACACTAATACTGCAAAACACATCAAGAACCCATGACCAGGGTACAAAGCCTCTTTCACTGAATATCGATCTCAGGTGACACTGAAGATAACACCAGCTTACTCTGAAATTCTCATCCGAGTTCATGACATCCTTGTTAACACCGAACAACAATCTCGATTCTTACTCCCAGTTATATACTGCTTACCGCACCTAACATGCCAGTATGAGATAGCGCAAGCATTCCATCATAACTTCTGAACCACCAATAGGGTGAACACTTCATCATATAGAAACCTTTTTACTTAACTCAATTCAAGAGTACCATCACAACACACGAGTAAATTCCCACAATCACAATACATGCAAATCCTTAAGTAGTGGTCTGAACCACCATAACCCTTCCGGGATCCGCCTACAGCTGACAGGCCATAGCACTCAAATGATCCCACATGAAATCTATTACGACAACCGACAAGTCCCGCACATACCGGCCCAACCACATGCATAATTTAATTACATCGAAGGAACTGATCACTACCGTACCTGTGCCATTTCAACAATGGATAATAAATCTATCTTCTTTTAATTATTCTTAATTGCCTCAGAAATAATAGTAACTTCCTTCAACTCATAGCAACTCAACCCTCACTCATCCTGAGTGACCTTGATTCACGAGACCACGCTGCCTAAATCCCGCAACCCGTCTCATACCCTCCTAATAATCTTCCTACAACCCAGAGTTTATTTCTCTCACTCCTCCAATACAATCCTGCACGCTCGAAATAACATATAACACTCCAATTATTTCCCTCTCTCTGAAATTATGCTGCAAAATCTCAATTCTTAATCATATTGCTGCCCTTAACCCCTAAACACCGCGTTCTTAACTTTTGAACTCACTGGGACCGCTATTGAGAGTCACCCACTCCGACTGGCCCCGAATACAATCAACTCCAAGGCTCTTCTAGCACATGAGCATCCTATCAATGAAGTACGTGACTGAGTCACTACCCTTACAACTCGCCTATGCCTTAAGCATAAATTCTGAATCTCTCAAAGCCTAACCCTGGTCCAACAGGGCCAACTTTTTCTCACATTCATCAAATCCCACGCACAATCACCATTTTTCTCCGTTCCCTTAACTGTAATAAATTTCCATTACGCTGACAATCCGCAACCCCATGATAACACAATCCTACAATCCTAGCTCGATGCTACTCCTTGCACCGCTCTAGACCCTGCTGAGATCCGATCCCCTTTGCTAACATGATTTTGCTTAACTAATCCGTCCAACTCTTCCATATTCTCTTGTTAGAACTCCCTAGATACTCAAATTCTCTAGCATCATTCACACATTCTGCCTCCTACCGAATAGCCACTAGGATTCCTCGCGAAAACATGCCAACCACACAACCGCTAACCTACTCACAGGAGATAATCCACCTGTGGAAATCACCAACTGACACCTTCCAACGACGCTAAAATGCACACTCTCTGCAACATTAATACCCCATCCTAATCCTTCTCTCATTCACCAACTTTACCAGTCCGTTCGCTTCTCATGGACATCTACTAAATTCGCTACCATATCCTCTAATTCGCTACCATATCCTCTAATTCACCATTATGTTGACGCCTGACACTTCTCACATGTCTTCCTCCATCGTATGCTGCCCAATTAAATATCATTCTTTGTAGCTCTTAAACCAGCAGATCACCACGACTTCAAATTCTCCGAAGACCATCTTTCTCGAGCTGCCTTTATTAGAAATAACTATTTAGTCCTGAACACCACGCACCACGATCTCTGATAACCGTTTCTCCAATACTACTTCACAGCACTCTGACCCAATGCAACCGAAGAGCTATAAAACCGACGAACTTTACACATTCTATTCGATCAAACAACGATACCACAACATAGGTGAATACTCCACCTTGCTCGATAACACCAAGATTCATTACTTTATTCCCCAGACTTGACGCGTAACACAACTGCCCTTCCTCCACCGGAACTAAAACACCAAAATCTCAAAATTACGCTCTGGGAAGACCTCCCTTCAAGCCATTCATTGCCCCTACATATGGGAAAGCATCCTATCATCACTCCCACATCGCGCGATAACCAATCGTAAGCATCATCACTACCTGAGCATAGCCTTAAGGCTCTCAGAAACACAACTACTGAGTTGAAACAACATATTATCCTTCTGCAGGGCTACAACAACAACCCCAACCAATTACGCATGGAAATCATCACGCACCCTATCCGTAGCACCATTTCAATTCCTCAAATTCCTGATTCATAGCAAGCGCTTCGCGACGCGTAAGATTGAGTAGGAAGAAACATAGGCATAAGCCTTAAAGGAATCGAATCGCATGATGAGGAATCAAGAAGGGAAGTACTTCTAACAACCCTGTAGCCTCTCGAAGCTAAGTACAGATGTCTCCGTACCGATCCACAAGACTCTACTAGACTTGCTCATGACTCGTGAAACCTAAGGGAACCTAGTGCTCTGATACCAAGTTGTCACGACCCAAAATCCATAAGGTCGTGATGACACCGGACACCACTGTCAGGCAAGCCAAACATTAAATGGTTATGTAAAATTTCCTGTTTTAGCATTTTTGAAATCATTACCTTTCACTTTATTACATAATAACTTAATAAAATCCGCTAAGTAAATACGACAGTTTAATATTCCATTTTTATAAAATACACCCCACACACACCCCAGAACCCGGTGTCACAAGTGCATGAGAAAATTCTAAGAATTTCATAAATACTACAAAGCTTGTCCGAAATACAAATTGGACGAGGAATTTAAAATGAAAATAAATACAATATGAGGGAGACTCTGTCAGCTACAGATTGCCTCCGGATAATGCAGCTCGCCTAAGTCTTCAAACCAGCCACATCGCTATGAAAGTACCTGTGCAATAAAAATGCACAACAAGTGTAGCATGAGTACAAAAACAACGTGTACTCAGTAAGTATTCCGCCTAACCTCAGAGAGGTAGTGACGAGGGGTCGAATTTGACACTTGCTATAAGTCAGTTTAGTATAATCAAGTGAGATGCTAAGCATGAGTATCATGGGAAAATTTAATAATAATCAGGGATAATAAATATCAACTTCTTTCACATTTAACACATTAAATCTTCGTCATTTCAGTTGGAAATTTTAAAACTTCTTAGGCCAGCCAACAATAATAATTACAGGAAATACGCAGCAATTATCATGCTCAAGAAAATGCCGAGGGTCGAACGGGGTGGACCAACAATAATAAAACGTGCACTGTCGAGGGTCGAACGGCCCGAACCATAGATGCATCTATCTGTCCCGCTCGCGAATCGAACATGCGATACGGTTAACATAATACTAGGGCTACCCCGCTCGCGAATCATACCTGCGACTCGGGTCCCCGTATAAATATACATAAATACAGGGTCATCCTGCTCGCGAATGATACATGCGACTCAGGCACCCAAAGTTACAGATATTCACACCAGTAAACCACATTTTTATCAGGAAAATTAGATGTTCAATAAAGTGATAAAATTCTCCTTTTAATAAACATGAGAATAGTACTTAAAACCTTTCTGGAGATTTACTTTCCAATTTCGACAAGGTTCCAAACTCTATAGATTTATCTGAAACACATTTATCCAAGGAAGAATCAATTCTCCTTCTAGGTGATTAAGAAAAGTAAACTCTATTCTTCTCAGATATTTAGATACTAATTGAAAGCATCACATGATATTTTATTGACAAGGTCACAAGTACAACAAGTAAAGCATGCTAGTGGGTCCTAGAATACCTGGACATGTAATAGCATGTATTTATTTAGTTCATCTATGGGGACAATTCCCCCTCACAAAGTTAGAAAGGAGACTTACCTCGCTCCGAAATTCCATAACCGGCTTCCAAGCCCTTCTGATGACTCAAATCGTTGCACAACGCTCCGAAACTAGCCAAATAATGGCAAACTAATGAAAATATACTCTAATACTTGTAACAAATTCAAATTATATAAATTCCCAACTCCACTCGAGGAATTGACCAAAATTCCCTCGGGCCCACGTGTCCGGATTCCAAAATTTTTCGAAGATATATCCTACCCATAGCCTTACTAGCTCAAATATACAATTCACTCTAAATTCCATGCTCAAATTCGTGATAGAAATCAAAAATAAATTTTTTCGAGGTTTTCGTCCAAAAATCCCAATTCCCTACTAATTTCCATGTTCAAATTCATGTATAAACCTTGTATTTAACTTGGAATGAGATGGAATCACTTACCTTTTGATGCTTGATGGAAATCTCCCTTTGAAGCTCTCCAAAATCATCCTAACCAAGTGAAAGAATTGATGAAATGGCCAAAATCCCGTTTAAAATAGGACACTGCCCAGGTAACCTTCTGTACGATCGCACAACATCCACCGCAACCGCACAAGAAAAATCCCAGAAGCGTCTAACATACCCTGTGTGATCGCACATTGAACTCTGCGGTCACACAAGCCATAACCTGCAGCCTCACTTCCTTTTGCATTCCTCCTAGTGTGATCGCACAAGTCAAAAAATTCCAGCCCCTAAATCTTTTCTTCGCGATCGCACCACTAGGGTTGCGATCGCATTGAGTCCCCAAAACACACGAAAACAACATCAACCAAACACTTAAAAAATAAGCCGGAACCACCCCGAAATACACCCGAGGCCCTCGGGACCCCGTTCAAATCACACGACTCAGTCCCATAACCTCACACGGACTTTCTCGAGGCTTCAAATCACATCAAACAACGCCAAAATCACGAATCGCAGTAAAATTCAAATTTGTGAACTTTGAAATTTCAAACTTCCACATCTGATGCCGAAACCTATCAAATCACATCCGATTGACCCCAAATTTTGTACACAAGTCATATTCGACATTAAGGACCTGCTCCAACTTTCAAAATCGCATTCTGAACCTGATATCAAATTTTCCACTTCCGGTCGGATTTCTCAAAAAGCTTCAAATTTCTATCTTTAGCCAAATGACTTCACAATGACATACGGACATCCGAATTTACTTCCGATCGCGCTCCCAACTCTAGAATCATCATATGAAGCTATTCCCAGGCTCGGAATCCCAAACAGACATCAATATCACTGAAATGAGCTTCAAGCCAAACTTAGGAAATTTCTTCAAAAATGCTGACTTCCACAATACACACTGAAACGCTCCTGGGTTATCCAAAGCCCGATCCGGACATACACCCAAGTCTGAAATCATCATACGAACCTGCAGGAACCTTCAAATCCCGATTCAGAGGTCGTTTACTCAAGATTCTAATCTTAGTCAATTTCTCCAACTTAAGGCTTCTGAAATGAGAATTTTCTTTCCAATTTGACTCTGAACTTCCCGAAATTCAACTCCGACCATGCCCACGAGTCATAATACCTGAAATGGATTTGCTCATGACTTCAAACCGCTGAACGACACGCTAGAGCTCAAAATGACCGGTCGGGTCGTTACAATATATATATATATATATATATATATATATATATATATATATATATATATATACATATACATGGGAACAGTTATGGAGTTATATACGCACCACCACCTGATCAGCTGGTATACGTTGATGATTTTGCCCACAGTGACCGAGATGATATGATGGGATGCCCCAGAGGCATAATGATGTTATGAAACATGTACCTATGCACGACATGAAATTCATATGCATATGCATGACACTATAAGTATTTCATGATATACAGAGTTATCCAGACTTACAGGTTGAGTCATTTACTCTATATTTATTCCATGTCTTTTATGTACCTATTATGTGCCTTACATACTCGGTATATTATTCGTACTGACGTCACTTTTGCTTGGGGACGCTGCGTTTCATACCCGCAGGTCCCGATAGACAAGTCAAGAGTCCTCCGAGTATGCTATCAGCTCAGAGGAAGATGTTGGTGCGCTCCATTTGCTCCGAAGTTGCTTGTTTGGTCAGTATGATTTGGACGCGTATTGTTTGGTATGGTGGGGCCTTGTCCCGACCTTTATGTTAAGTGTGTACTCTTAGAGGCTTGTAGACAGATGTCATGTATACGAATGATTGTATGGCCTTTCCGGCCTATGTTTTGAGTTTACAAATGATCATGTTGGCCTTAAAAGCCCGTATATCACATGTATAAGTTTTTATATTAGGTTGGGTCGTCCTATATTTATTATTCCATATGTTTATTCTGGTTAGCCCATGACGGCCCGTTTGACCCATTTGCCAATGAAAGTACTGATCACGCTCAACTATGTCTAATAAAAGACTAAACGGGAGTTGCAAATATAATCCGGGGTATTATGCCCAGAGTCGATCCCACAGGGAATTTACGTATCAATCAAGTCTTTAGAATACGCAACTTTTACTCAATCAATTCTCTCAAGACTTTTTAATATAAATTGGTGATGTTTTACTAATTCTACTGACAATAATAATAACTAACAATTACTAACAATGTGTTGTAAACAATTATGATAAAGGTCTAAGGTTATGGTTTCCCCCGT